>VWZG01001097.1:717606-753070 GCA_013396735.1 Grallaria varia | reverse complement strand
TGCTTATTTTAAATAGCCCTTTCCTCTTATACATGTCTGGTTTCATGTGTTCCTGTGTTGAAGTCAACATCAGGTTCCAAAGAAATGCGACTGTGACAGCTTCATTGAACTTGGTGACAACTGTGCTGAGCTGCAGAGGGTGGTGACTTCATTGGAAACTACAGTGCGAAGAGGAAGCTGGGATGGAAAAAGGAGGTGTGGTTTTTAATTCCTCTTTCTGGAGGCTTAGGGCATGAGCAGCCAGAGATCCCAAGGACAGCTAATCCACATTAATTTCTAATGTGAATTACTTCAAATGCAGGATCCTAAACTTTGGAAATGAAGGTTCCTAATGTGTTGTGACAATTGATTTTTGTTTTTAAAGAAGTGTTTGGACAATGTGTTTAATGTACTTTAACTACTCAGTGGAGCCCCCCCTATCATTGTCTGCCACAGGCTCTAAAGCCTTAGAAACAATGCCATGTTTACACACACATTATGCGTGATGTTACTGTCACTGTGGGCTAAGCATAGAAAAATGTGCTTGTTTTGTTTAGGTATGATTTTTAGCCACAGGATATGTGGAATTTTTTCCAGGTGTTTCTCTTCCCTGAACTTACAGTTGTTGAATTTCAAATATTGGCAATCAATGACAGAACCTTTAACTTTTCTTCAAGGTCAATCTGTGCTCTTTCTCTTGGGAAATCCCTGAAAAGAGTTTTAGGGCTATAATCGCCATAGATGAAAATCCATGGGTTATAGTGGAGTTGTGTCAGCGGGGAACTTGCTTGTTGGATTTGGCAGAGCAATGGACACAGCCTGATGGCATAGCTTCTGTTGTTGTCCCTGCAGAGGGGAATGAGGACATGGATAATCCTCTTCAAAAAGGATTGGGACTCTCTGGAGTCCCCACACAGAATTTCAGAGTGAGTTTCACTCTGCATCTGTATTTCTCTGCAGGAAAAATAATTAGCCCAAGTCTAGATAACTGAAGCCACTTTAAAATATATATATATATATATATTCACACAGAATTACAGTTTGGGATGCGGGAACAGAACCCATGAGTAGGACATCGGGTATCAGCAGTAATGTGTTATAACATGCAGCACAGGGGGCAGAACATTGTCTTGGCTTTCCCACGGGGAGGAGGAACGTGGAGTGTTGGGTTTCTGTTTGAGGGGCCCAGCAGTAAACACCGTCCTGTGTCTTGAGTGCTTCGGTGTTGGAATACAGTTCATCTGCAGGCACCTGCTGTGCAGCGCGAGGTACCAGGCACAGCAGCACCCCTGGTAACCAGGGCTCCAGGCGCCTCTCAGCTGGCACTGAGCCTTCTGCTGCTGCGTCAAGCCTGCCTCTGGTTCCCATCTAGGTTATTTAAAATGGCCCAGGTCTATTTACGCCATCCTGCAGCACTGACACACCCTCCTGGTCCCTGCCAATGTGGGGTTTGCATGCTGGCATTGACCTAAGCCTTGGAATCCTGGGTCACGCAATTGTTCTCTCTGTCCCTGCTGTAGAAACTGTGTCAATCAGAATCAGCACTATTTCTTTTGTTCTGCTTTAGCACTGACAGGCTTTTACAGCCTTCTGAATACCTATGTCTGCATCTTGGGGGGAATACAGCAGACTTTGTATCGCTTTATTAGGTACTCCAACTTAATCTTATGTAATTTTTATGAAATAAAACTACCAACTAGGCTACCATCCAATTTAATATACCTGCATACTTGTATGTCAGTTCCTACCTGTAGGAACCCAAGTATGTGTTTTCCATATAGTTTACATAGACATATGTCCATAAAATCCTATATGTATCTTGTATGGAGAGTTTGTGGATATCTGCACTGTGGGTGTGTTTGTATGCATAAAATATTTGAAAAAATAAATTATATTTTTGTATATTTTTTTTTTAATACTGGTAGGTCCTAAGAAGGATACACCCTGCCAAAACTGCCTCACAGAATGTCTAGAAAAGACAGTCTTTCAAACATCTTAAATGTTCCGCAATATTCGCAGGAAAGTTCAATGTAGTGATGACCTCACAGCAACACCAATGATCCAGAAAGCAGGAGTGTGAGGTATAATCTCCATATGCTGTAAGTTAATATGGGTACAATTCCACATATGTGCATGCACTCCTCTAAACTTCATTCTGGAAACTCAGCCATGGCTGCATGGAGCTTCTCCATCTTCAGTTTCAGTTTTCTTCTGAATACCAAGATTGTCTAAATGACCTTGTGTATGTCAATTGAAATAAATTATACTTTTCCTCAGGCCTTAGATGGCTTTAGATAGCAAACTGATCTCCCTTCCTGTACGAGGGACAGGGCAAAAGAGCAAACAGTGTTTGCATCATGTTCATGTGAACTAACCTCAGCTGCCTTACAGTCCCATGAAACCTCTCAAGCCAAGTAACCCCAACCCCTATGAATCTTTCATGCAACCAGAAACAGAAAAGTGCAGCAAAACAGCAACTGCAACCTGAGGGCATGGCAAGGGGCTCTATCTGACTGAGAGGAGCTAGGTTCATTAACGCTTCTGCTGCCATGTCCTAGAAATTATTTGTGCCAAATATATTTTCATTAATGTTTATTAAAAAAAGAAAATCCGGAAAAAATGCGAAGTTTTTTTGCTTTTCAAAAAGCTGCCTGTGCTTCTCCTTTTTATCCCAACTGAAAAATATTGGCTCGCTCCAGTCAGAGACTGGGAGTTGTGCCTGTTTATTGCTGCATTTTCTGATAAGCTAAATCCGCTAATGGGAGGTAACAGTGGGAAAAAATTAAACACTACTTCTGTAAGAAATGTAAACCCTAGCCACTGACTGTATTAGCCGAATGATAACAGGCTACTGTGCTGAAGCATCAGTTAAGTTTGCTGTAAGTGGTGCTTTTTGCAGATCAGGACCGCGGTGTTGTGATGGAAAAACACATGAGGATAGTTTTTAATGGACTAATAATATAGTCACGCTTTAAATGAAAAGATGTATTTACTTAAGTTTACTTTTACAGGCATAAGTAAGTTTGAACGAGTGTGTTCAAGAGGAAAGGAGGCTTTTGTATGAACTGTCAAACAAAATTTCTCTAAAAAATTCTCATTTGCTGAGTTCCTGAATGTCTGTTAGGAGAGCAGAGTCTGGTGAGCACTTAAATGAAACCTTCCCATAAGGAGGAAGGAGGGGCAAACAGATGCCCATTTGACTAGAAGCGTGAAAAGTGTGTACAGGGGGTCATAGACTGTCAGGACAGAGAAGAGGATGAGGTGGCTGGTCTACCAAGACACACCACCTGTCTGAAGTGGCAGAACAGATTGTAAAGCACTGCTGGGGGGAAGGCATGCTAATGCTTAGTAGTTTAAACAAAGAGTGTGGTGTAAGGAGCCGAAATCACAGCGAAGTGACATAACAAGGGGAGGAAAAGTGGAGTGTCTGACAGGGATTTTGTTCAGCTTAACAGAGACAGGGGGTGAAATGAGGGCTTTGCACAGGGGCAGTGCTGCTGTGCTCACAGGGCTGTGTCGCAGCTCAGCAGTGGCACAGACTGCACAGGTCCATCAGTAACTGTGTGAATGTGACCACTGAAGGACCCTGCTGGTCCTACCATGAAATCAGCACCCCACCAAATAGTGTGTTTTGTGTTCTGTCTCCAGGCTTCGGTTCAAGTGTTAAAGCTCTGGGTGTTTGGAAGGCCCTGTGGGTGTGGAGAGTCGCTCAAACTGGTCTATGTTCACATAACGTTTAGGAGGACAGATCCAAAGCAGATTCACTTTTCAGCCCATGTGGTAAGAAGCACAGAGCCCCCGGTGAGTAGCTGAGCAGCCTTGCTGAGCTTGTGCGCAGAGCTGCCTCCGAGGTGAGCTGTGCCGGGCAGGAGGGAGGGCAAGCTCCAGCCAGGTCTGCGCTGCCAAGGTAGCATCGATCACCTGCTGCACAAACCACACTGACAGCACTGCCTGGCCACAGGGACAGGGCTTTAGGGGTATTGCTTCTCCTTTTCGGGTTGTTTAAATGTATCAGTGAGTCCGGAAAGTTCTGTTGTGCAATGAAGATCTTGGGTTGCACATTCTTGAAAGGTTCTTTTTTTTGTGAAATTCCTGGTACTCACTCTTTGCTCTGATTCCTGTTTGACTGCCTTGGCTGACTGAGGAGCTAGCTAATAGCCAGGATGAACTTTATGTCTGTTTAAATGCTTGTGGCTTTGGTGTATAATGTAATACGATGCTGTCCCCTGGGACATCGTGGGAAAATGCAAAAACCAATTCCATACGCATGTTTGCAATATTAGAAAGGCAGCTTGATCAGGTTGGGCAGGCTTGGATTCTTTTTATAGTAGGACAAGTAAAACAAGACTACGTTTCTCAAACTCTTTGGATTAAGAATTTCTTTCACATGAGTAAATATTTATAGAAGTTGTATTTAATGGTTTCTTCACTGAAAAAGGATAGCTTATTTTTGTTTTTTAATGAGGCTTCTACAAACTGAGACAGCTTGGTAGACCCAACTTTTTCCTCATTTAACTGTGTGTATCAGGGTAAACAAAAAAAAATTCCAAAATCAACTTCGGTTCTGGCATTCTCAATTGCCTAATTAAAGGTTTATAGGGATCTTTAGATAGATGTGTTTAATTGTGCACCTGACTTTTGCTGTATAAGGTAAAGCTGCATGATCCCTGTATGCAACAGAAAACACTTTCCCAGAAGTTACCTAGACAAGGCCAACTTCTGTTTTGCTGTTCTTACAGAAAGGATGACATTCCAGTGTTTCTTTTGCCAGGTTATAAGTGATAGTGGAAAATGTGACTTCAGGCACCTGGACTGTAGATGACTAAAGGTCACACGCACATGGACCCTGTCCCAGGGAAAGCGTGAAGAAAAGCAGCTTGTGGAGGAAACACGGCTGAGTTTCAGCTATTCTCTTTCAGGGTGACCAGGAATAAGTCATAAGATCCTTGCACATTTACTTCCCTACTCATAAATAGTGAAATTAAACATTTGTCTGGAGACAAGGAAGTAAAAGCAATCCTCAGTGCCCTGGGCATGGGACCATTCTGGTCCTGAAAAGCTTTAAGAGGTTCCTCTTCATTCAGACCCAGTTACTTCTGCCTATCTGAACACAAACTACTGCAGCCTCTTCCCAGGCTTCTTGTTCCTGAAACAAAGTCATTTCCATTTAGAGCCCTCCAAGCCCCGTCCACCGTAAGCTTTTCTTTCACCTGCTGGGTGGGGACAGTTTCCCCAGAGCACACTGTCCTGCCCACCCTCCCTTCACCAGACATGGCCAACAATTAAGCCAATTAAGCCATATGCAGGATTAAGTCTATAGGGCCAGATTCACAAAGGGACTTTGGTGTTTGAAATGGGAATTAAGCTGATTATCAGCGTATCGCTCTCATTATCCAGTCTTTGAAACTTTCCTAGCCTTGTGCTTGTGCACATTTCCTCTCGGAAGGTTCCTGCGTGCTCAGAGCGGGAACAGAATTCCCTTTATGCCGTTCCCAGAGTGAGGAGTGCCGCAGGGTGAGCCCCCACCTCTCCATCCCATCCCCAGTGCCCATGAAAGGCTCTTCCCCGCGTCCCTGCCATGGGCTCCCCTCGCTCCGTGCTGCAGGAAAGCCTGTTTGAACCGTCCTGTTTCACACCTTTATGTACAAAGTCGTCAGGGAACAAAAGGCATTTCTGTTCGGGAAGGCTCCCAGAGCTTTCCTTTCATGTGTGACAGATGCTTTCGGAATACATTCGAGGGAATCTGCATAATTGATACACAACACCAGTGACCCAGCCTGAAGGACTTGGAGTCTATTTTCATCTCGGGTGGCTCAGAAGCAGCCAGCGGAATTTGTAAGGCTCCATTAAGATGTTCAGGTCTTCAGGCTCTCTAGCAATTGGGACCATGTGAATACCTGAGGACAAATACCCTGGGTTTCATTAGCAAGGTAAAATCCGCAGGGTGAAACCGGGGGAATCAAATGTGATAAGGAAGCGACTGTGAGCTGGTTATGCACAATGTCAGCCACAGCAGGCTGAGGAGTCAGGAAAGGAGGGGGAAATGATGAGCTCTAAACTGCAACAATTGCCCTGTGAGCCTCGACTGCTGCAAGACATTTCCTTCTCTCTGTCGGTCCCAGAAAGGCTTAGCAAGCTTCTTAATGAAGAGCCAACATGGAAATTTTTTTGACAAGGCACACCGTTCAAAGCGTTGTTTCTGTCAGTACCATGTTGTACTACCAGGCCCTCTTTGGATTTTCATCTTCATCCAGGCATAAAGGCTCATCCCAAAATGAGGAGATCTCAGTTTCCTCTCATTGAGCAGAAAGGATTTGAATTCCCCAGGCTGTGAGCTTGGTGATTCTGGCCAAGACTTTCGGAGAGGCTCTAAGTTTCCCAAGGATGGGATTTAGATAAACACTAAATTTCATTTTAAAGATATTTTGCAGATTGTTACCTTGCTTATTAATGGCTCTTTCTTTCATCCTCTGATTTTTCTCATGCCCTAAGCCCTGTGAATTACTGCAGTGACCATGCCTTGGTCTCCAGGGTATGTGGGACTGCAGCCCTGATGGGCTGGCTCTTCTGGAGGGTCCCTGCAGTAAAGACTTCAGCAATGTTCAGTAGGGGCTGTGTGTTCTGAAAGTAATTCATCCAGAGTCATACAATACTCATTTCCAGTGAAATCAAGTGGATTTATCCCATGTTCAGCTCCCTGAGTCCCCACAATTCATTGGATGAGTTGCTCTCTGTGTCACCAAGGTCCATTTAAATTGAGGATAAAGTGTAGTATTTCTTCACCTGCCAGGAGCACCCTCTTTGCACTGATGACTTTATGTTCTAAAACAGTGATTGATACAAGCATTTAGTTTCTCCAACCTTCCTCTGCAGTTTCTGGTGTCTCTGCACGTGTGGCTTTTGCTGGGCACCCTCGAGAGATGGGCTGCAAGACCATCTGGGTTAATCCAACACAGCAGGTCCCAAGTTCTTGGACACTTTGTGGCAGGGCAGTGATTGTGCCTGTTCTCTGTAAAGGGCCAGTGTGGTGAGCAGGGCCAGTCTCAAAGACAACATCTGTTTCCTTTCCCTCTCTAGTTTCAATAATGTTTCAAAAGTCGTGGATATTCCTCTGTTCCAGTTCCCTGTGTAATTACAGACCAAAGACATCTCACAGAGGGACTGCACGAAAAAAGCTGGGGGAAGTACATGGAAAGCACATTAAAAATTATCGTTATCCGTAACCATGAATAAATTGTCAGCACCATTCAGCCTAACGTTACAATCACTACAAATCATTTTAAGACACATTTATGTTTAGCGGCCAGTAAGAGTGAGAAGCCTGTGATTTAGTTCTGACAGACGCACTAGTAAGTGCCTCTTTTCTGGGTGCCCTGGTACACAAAGCTCTGCATCACCTGCAGACCCCGTTGCCTGGGAAAGCACTGGCATACCCTGTGTATGGCTGCTCAACAAGCCAGGTAGGTTTTGCATGAGTGAGCCAAATGTAAGCCAGGTACAACCAGAATCCAGCCGAGGGAGGATGCAGGAAGCCTGAGCTCCGAGTTTCAGGTCTTTGCCTTAATCTTCCCCGTGGTGAAGAGACTCAAGCCCCTCTTTGTCTTCCAACCCAGTCCATTCTATGACCCCTCACAAACGGGCAGGGTATGTTAATGTCCTGCAAGCAAACTCGGACGGGCTTCTCCAGACCCTGTGAAACTTCCCAGCCCCATATCCAGGAATTTGGCAATGCCCCCTTGAGTAACAAATTGGCATTTCCCTGAAGGAGCTTGTGCTATGCTTTCTGTAGGTTACTAGAGAATCAGCTTCATCACTTGCTACAGGAACGTGCGCTTGGGGTAAAGGGACTAAGTCACAAAGAAAAGAAACTACATAGCATGTTATCAAAGTTAATGCTGAATAAGAGAGTTTTTTTATCTAACTTCTGCCACTTCACTTGCTAGTTAGCTCTTTGAACCTAGTCCAGGCTTAATGTGTCCTGGAGAATTCTAGAAGGAATGTCTTTCCTACCCTTGTTTGAAGTTGGGTCTGTGCTACCCAGGCCACAAGATTATTTGCTCTTTTCTTTAAAACAAATTGAAAGATTCAGCTTTGTTTTCTTGCCCATTCCTAATTCTTGTGTTTGGAAATTGAAGAAATCATATGACAGTGCAGATGTTTGGGTCCTTTTGTCTCCTTGCCTAACAATCAGATAACTATGCCTACTTATGTTCTTTTTCAAAAATTATATATTGCCTTCATCTTTGTGCTTTTTCTTGTTCGTTACTGGAGCCTTAAGACAGAGTAGCAATAATTTATAAATTTGTATCACAACACTTTATAATTCTGTGTTTTAACAAGACAGGTAAAATTTACTACTGGTGTTCTGTAGAGTTCAAAAACACTATTCAGACATGAAAGATTTTAAAAATTGAGGTGACACTTCTTATAATTGCTACAAGATTGTGTTTAGAGTGTAGTATACAGGAAAATGTGTTACTTTGGCTGGGAAACACTGCACCTCCATAATTCTTCTTTCAAATCTGCTGCAATATCAGTCCAGGTCCTTGTATTACAAAAAAAATTCACTGTGATTAAATGGAATTAGTGGATGATACAGTACTTAATACAGCGGTAATAATACAACTTCCCTCATTAGTGCAGGACTGCTATAGCTTCTTAATTGATTTTAATCGGCATTTAATTAGAAAATGTGAATCCCTTGTGGCTAGTTCATATTTTACACTACTCTAAGGTAGACTATTACTTCTTTTTTTCACAAGTGGCATCCCCATTTCAGGTTAGGAAAAATATGAAATCTTGTATTTGGCTTGTGACCTTTGAGGGTCTCTGTACGTCACAGACTTGGGCTGTTCATCAGCCCTAAGCCTCCGAAGGTCACCATCACCTGTCTCAGGAAAGAATCCCTTTTTCTGTCTCAGCTTTGCCTTGGCAGTAGAGTTTCCTAGTGCTGAAGTACATCACAGACCATTGTGCAGCAGGTATCCAAGTATTTCTTGGGGAAATAACACAAGGACTCTGTGCTCAAAACTTGTGGGAAGATATAGACAAAAGTTTCATCATCTGTGTAAGGCTGAAAATACCCATGAGTCCATATATTGAGAGAGTGGTGAAAGGTACTCAGTGTAATACCATATTGTTTCAGCTCCAGAAGGAATGACTTGAAATAGAGAGGGAGAATATCCTGCTCTTTGAATGAATAGCACAAAGAAATCCCTGTGCTAGCATGATATGAAAGTTTTATTGCATTCTGGATTTTCAATTGTGCTGTATTAAACCATATTAATATTTGGTTTTTCTAGGGCAGTCGAAAATCATCAGTAATGATGAATTTTTCATTTACACTAGTGCCAAATGATCAGCCTTAGTGCTCCAAGGTCAGTCAATCATTCCACTCTAGTGGAACATTTCTGCCTTTAAGGCAAATGAAACTTTTTTTCTCTCTATCTCAAGTGTAGATAACTTATGGGACAAACTCACTAATAGCTCATCGTGTGTGCCATGGCTGTTGCCCTATGATCCATCAGCATACCCAAAATGAAAAGTGATTTCCCCAGAGACGCAGAGCTGCTCATAGCTTTTTTTGTGTACCTGAATGTAGATTCTTTATTAAGCAGCCAGATGAAGTGCAGTCTCTCTACCCAGCCATGTTGTGACTTGCTGAGAAGGAAAAAAAAAACCCCAAACCCTAGAGTCTGTTCCAAAACTGGATATAATATATGGAGATCTGGATTCCAAGGGCATTCAGAATAGTAGTCCTTCCCGCTGCTGGAACAACATGAGCTCATGCTGAAGCAAAATTGCATTTAAACAAAATGATCTCCAAAAACATTAATCGTAATAGTCCATTTTGTAATGGAAACCTACAGGGTTATTGCCTGAGCTGTGGTTTTGCTGTGAGTTGATGTATGGTGTAGATTTCTTCGCAGTCATTTGCCTCCGTGCAGCCGAGGAGAAGGCAGGTGTGGCTGCCCTGGAACCCTGCTTACAACATCACTTCCAAACAAAAGCACCTGACCCTTTGTGTTCTGGCTTTGTTTGGCACAGGAGTTGTAACTACAGGCATTTTTCAGTGATGTTCACTCATTTTGTCTTTCTTTTCATATTGCTGCTCTGAGATCGGTGGCATATTGAAACTTGAGTAATTATATCTGCCTGCATGGTGTATTTAGCCTTACAACATAATATTCCTTTCTTTGCTTTATGTCATTTTTTATTCTGAAGCCTTTGAATTTAGCTCAGACTGTCAGGTTGAAAGCTGTTGATTTCTGAAAGGTAAAAAAGAACAAACAAAAACTCCTCCAAAGGTCACTAAATCAACATAACTGTTTGCAAACCAGCCCCAACAAAAAGCTTGCTGAAGAGACCTGCTTCTTTCTGCTTCATATCCTTGCTTTGTGCTGGGTGCCTGTCCTGTTTCCCCCTTTTAATTTCTTTTTTAATAGTTTGTTTCTTCTCTTCCACCTGCTATTGCATTTTTCATCTGGCTCCTGTATTTGTCTCCTCTACCTCCTTGGAGTTTTCCTCTCCAGGCACCTCCCATCCTGAAGATAGCATTTTTGGAGAGAATATCTTCCAGTAAAAGACCAGCAGACCAGATTCTTAGAAGCCCTGTAATGGTGAAAATCAGACACAGTGAGCAGGATTGACCAGAAACTCTATTCTTTTTCTACTTGTGTTTTACTTTTGTACTAACCATTTAGGCTGGCAGGAATAATTCCAGTGCAAGGCATGACATGAAGGTAGTTGGATCTCAAGCTGGTTTAGTGAGGAAATGCTGTAAATCCACTCAAACAGGTCGGTTTTTTTGGACTTTAACACAAACTTTACACACCATTTTGTGTCCACCTCTGTGATGCTTCAGTGAGTGAGGTGCCCAAATCTGAGGCCATGTCATCTGCAGTTGTCCTTGTTGGTGTCTGGACAAGCACTTTGCATTTTGCATCTGTATTACTGGTTGTGTGTGGACACCCTTAGGCATTTGAAAGCACTTTTAGCAACTGGTCTAATTATGCTCTTACTGGGAGCCGTGGCAGAACTGCTGTTGACCTCACTGGAAAGAACTTTGACAAACGCCAAGTGGTTTTGAAAATCCCGGTGAAGCTTCTACAGCTGTCCTGCTATTCTGGGGCCCGGATGAATGTTAAAAGTGCTGCTTAATGGCCCTACTCAGGCTCCTCCTGCAGTGATGGCTCTTGGTTTTGCCAAAGCCAACGGGGACAGTGAGCACAGGAGCTGCTCGCCATGACCTACCCCTGCCCATGCTCAGATTCTACTTGCACAAGACAGTAAAGATTTATTTTTAAAGGCTCTTATAAATGTAGTTCTGTGGCACGTCTAAGGTGGAGATAGAACCTCACATCAGCATCAGTTGTTCTGCAGCAAAGACAAACAGGCATGAGGAACATATGGAAAGTTGAATAAAGATGCGGTGCCTGAATCTGCTCTAGAGACAAACCTGTGAAGTGGCTGTTCTCTGTGTTTTTTAAAAATGAGAAACTCTTACTAGCCAAAAGTGGAAAAATGTGTGCTGTTTGTATGTAATAAAATGTGTTTGTCTTTGAAAAATCTATTTATAGGCCTTGTGGATGGCAGCTGTTCAGCCCACTGTCTCACTGCTACCTGCCAATTTTCTCTTTATGCTTCTATTAACTGGAGCTTTGGGATTTGCAGTTTATTCTAATTCATTCTTAATGATAGTAAGCCACAGTCTCTTGTGTGATACACTTGTGAGATACACTGAAGCACTGGAGTCAAACTTCTTACGGAGAGGGAATTGTTTTTTTCTATTTCTCTATATTTCTGGGTGAGTTTTGCAGCGATATGTTCAGACCATCAGGATCACAACTGGCGTCAGAACAGAACGTGTCAGTAAGAATAAAGTTCTGCAACTTGCCTTGTTTTAAACAACTTTGATCCTGTCCGTCTCTGAATAATTTCTTGGTCTCAGGAATATTCCTTTGGTCTTTTAGATAGGGGCTAAGTAAAGGTTGCTGTCACTTTTACTGAGGCAAACCCGTGTATTTCTGAGCTATGACTCTGTTAAAGGTGGTGCTGTCCCAGAGATGTTGTTTAGCAGCGTTCGGAAAACGCTCGCTTTTGTAATGCAGATTTTCAAGCGGAGTTAGTTGTCACTTCTCCTTTCATTCTCCCTCAAACTTTGCACAGCCCCAACTCGGCGTCAGAGGAGCTCGCGGGAACTCTGAGAAAGTTCAGCGCACTTGAGGCGCGCAGAACAAGCTCACGTGGGTCAGAGAAAACATCATTTGTAAAACAGCATTTTCCTTTATGTCGCAGTCGCAGCGCTGCTGCTGCTGTTGTGTGTGAGCGGGTAGAGGGGTCTGCAGAGTCCTCATATTTAACTGACCATTCCAACAAACTTGGCTTAATTTCCTCCACGAAGACAGCAGGTCAAAGGAAGATGTATTTAGCAAGAGGCATCCTACTTAAGCTAAAATTAAAAGCTATAAAAAGAGCTGATACTTTGAGGTAGGCGGAAGAAACAATCCTTGATTGTCCCAACGAGGTAGAAGCGTGACAGAAATAAAGGCTCAGCATGAAGGAGTTAATAACAAGATCTGGTGCCTTGGCATGTTCTTAGAGCTGTTCAAGGGTGTTCAAGGAGAAAATGTAGTCTCGGGTCATATCATGATATTGCTGGGTGGAAAACGCACCAGTGTCCGAGGGAACTGTGCTGGTGGTGCCAGGATTGAATTCAAAACCTCATGGTTGGCTTGGGGTTTTTTTCCCCCCACTCTTTGCATGTGCAGATAAATGCAGTAAGCGAAGACTGTCAGAAAATTAACAGAAAATTATCAGCGGATATCAAGACTACAGCACTTCTCTCCTCATTGTTTTACCCTTGAGCAGCCAGGAAATCCATAAAAGAAAACAAATTGTCTACTGTAGCAAACTGACTGCGTTAATTTCTATTTTCATTTAGAGACAGATATTTGAGAAATACTAAATATTTGTAAGCTGTAGAAAAACATCACTTCGGTTAACCCCTCAAGAAGAGAAAGAACAATAGGTGAAACTGCAGTGGACTCAAACAGAGAAATTAAATTGATGTCCTAGAAAAAGACACAGATCAGGGAGTCCTCTCACTGATGGGTACCCAGAAAGCACAGACGCATAAAATGCTCAAATATTCCTTTAATCCCTCCCCCCCTTTTTTAACCTGAATTTAAAAAGTCCTCTGTATGAGATTGTTTTTCTTCTCTCTGTGTACTGAGGGTCTTTGTAGAAGTGAAGTAAAAATACAGAAAGGAAATGGAGAGTCTGCTGAGGCAGGTGACCTAATTTATGGCTTTATGTCCCAAGTCTCACCAGAATGTCCAAGGATAACATCAGCTACCTCATTCACAGTTACTAATTATGAAAGACCTTGGCAGGGAGACCCGAATCTTTTTATTAGACCAAGCAATACGGCTGTGGGGAAAAGGGAAATATCTGGAGTAACTAAGATCTACAAGTTCATAAAAAATATATGATTTGGACTGTTGCAAGGAGCATGTAATCCTGACAAGCCCATGTTGGTTATCACACAAACTACCATTAATGTGTGCACAGCAGCCTTGGGTAATTTATTTGTTCATGTTCTAAGATGCAGGGCCTTTAATGGATGTGACTTCCAGAAGGTGGGTACTGGATAATTTTGGGGAACAGAAAGTGAACTTTGAGACAATTTGGAGCAGGTTTCTGAGAGTTGCTGGAATTAGAACAGCATGTGATGCTTGAGGGGCTGGCAAATGCACAGATATGGGGGACAAATAAGGGAATGGTGCAAGTGTGAGTTAAGAAATTGCTGTGAAAATGAGTAGTTACAGAACTTAAAGAAACAATTCTCTGAGAAGGGGGAGAAGAGAAGGCAATGTGGCCTTTTCAATGCAAAAGAAAACTCTGAATCAATGCTGAAAAAACAAATGGCAAGGTCATTAGATTGACAATGAATAATAGAGCAGCTAAGAAAGGCAATTGTGTGCTTCCATTCTTAAGAAAGCCATTTCTTCTGGCAACCAACCATCCCAACCAGAGACTGGAGTCTTATTAGAGTAGGAAATGAGTTGTTCTGCTGACTTCACGAGTGCAGCGAATTGGCTGCAGAACTTCTACAACAAAGTTCTTTTCAAACAAGTAGCAAATTGCAGATGAGATTCGTTAATATGCCTCCTGGCCCTCGGCTGCGTTAGTACATGCCAGAATGTGCACAACATATGGAGTTTAGGTATAGGTTTAGACGTGTTGAATTTGACTCTCAAATTAGATTGATTATGTTAGTGTTAGACAAATATTATCTGAAAGGACACAAACACAGGAGTTATCTAAATAAAGCACCGAGCAGAAAGATGGATGTGGCGTGTCCGGGCTCAGCCGGTCCCTGTACTGAACTTTATCAGGACACTGAAGCCGTGCTGGTTGCTCCCTTGTGTGAAGTGACTGTGCTGTGTGATGGCAGCAAAGCCCCACAGATCTGATTGCAAAGATTAGCGAAAGGCTCGCCGTTATGAAACCGCTGCCATTCCTCCTCCATTTTCCACAAACAAGAAAGAAGTATATTTTGAGATATAATACGAAGAGACAATTAAAACTTCTGTTTTCCCGTGCAGGGAAGGCACAGGATATGCCCTAAGTCTCGGTGTATCAGGTTCATGTGAGGCAATCCACCCAGAAATGAGAGCGCCTGCTGAGAGAACTAACAATAGACCATTCACTCAAAAAGCGCCAGTAATTAATCCTGCAGTTATACGGGGTTGTAGGCTAGTTAGAGACTTGGCGTAAATGAGTATGGTCTAATGGTACCCTAATTTACACCCGGGTTCTATGGCATTTAAAGCTATTTACAGGATAAGCATTAGTTTTTATAATTTGTCCTGCCAGAGGAGAGATTCTCTTCTATATTGCATTGTGCAAGTGCTGGTTTCAGCATTTGCTAGCAGAAGAAGAGTCAGGTCAGCTTTTCTGGTTAGAAACTGTTGTTCTATTGCAAGTAATGGCAGTTTTGGTGATAAAATATTGTACGTATTATATTAAATGTATTCCCATACTCTCGTATTGAGCAATCGTGTAATTAATGGATATACCAGGGATTTCCACTGTAGAAACCAACCACCTATTCTGAAGACTTTAATATAGCTGTAAAAGCTGATTATATGTTGGAGTGGGAGTGTAAAGATCCTGGAGAAAGAGCACTTTAGCACACATAAAAGACATCTCTATACAGTGGCTTATAAACATCTTCCCTCAAAACCTGACAATATTGAAGGGAGATGATGAAGAGCTAGTCAAAAATCCATTTAACTGATAAGCCGAATGCTCCTAATAAGCCAATTTCAGGCATCACAGTGAAATAAGTGAGAACACAATGTGAAGCAAGAGCCTCAGCCAGAGGAAATCCTGCCCTTTCGGGACAGTTTCTACACCAAGTGTGCCCTTCAGACCTTGTTGGATGGTGATGATGATGTCAGCCCTTGTGGTACCCACAACAGGCACCCGCTGCCGGTCTCCCAGTGCCAGGTACGGTCGGAGCGGGAGCCGAGCCCAGCAGTCCCTGAGAGGCTGCTCTGAAAAATTTAATCTCTGCTCGATTTCATCACAGGCCTGGCCTGAGGGGCTGTGATGCTCAGGGGCTGTGATGCCGAGGGGCTGTGATGCCGAGGGGCTGTGATGCCGAGGGGCTGTGATGCTCAGGGGCTGTGATGCCGAGGGGCTGTGATGCTCAGGGGCTGTGATGCCGAGGGGCTGTGATGCCGAGGGGCTGTCCTGCCCGCACAGTGGTCGGCTCCAAGGGCGCTGTGCCGCAAAGCGCAGGGCAGCCTGTGCCGGGTGCGAGCGCTCACGCCGGGGCACGGCGGCTGCGGCGGCGCCGCGCGGTGTTCAATGAGACCCGCAGGGAGAATGAGCCCGGCCATGCCCGCGCAGCCCGAGGGCACTGCAGCTAAACCAAGGCTCTGGAGCCACCGGAGAACTTCACCATGTATTTCTTTCCTGCCTTGAGCTTTTATTAAGCCAGGACCTCTGCGTTGCACTCCTCCATCTCGTGCAGAAATGATGTCCTAAGTCCTACAGAACTGCTCATTATTCAGCAGGGTTGCTCTCATCTCTTTGCGGTCTCCTCTGGTTTTCTTCCAGGACATCCTTTGCACCCTTAGAACGGGCATGCGAAGTGTGGGGTGGGTGACCCCATGAGACAGGGGTTACCAACGAGAGCTGTGCAGGACTTTACCTCTGACCACACCAGTGGAAAACTGTACAGAGTTTCTCTGGACTGAAGTTGCTCTTTGCCTTTCCCACAGAAACCCCATTGCTTTTCAGTGTATCCCTTAGAGATTTTTGGCAGTGGTTTATTCAGTAACTAAAATTTTCTGCTTACCAGTTCAGTTTCAGAACAGGAACAGAAAACCAAACAGAGGGTGCAGATGGGAACAGCAGCTGAACGGGGCAGGCTGAGCCTCAAGTGAGTGACAGCTCCTAAGCAAAACGCTCTACATTTCTTAAACCCTTGGATTTTTGCAATTCTGGCACAGCTTGTCTCGGAATAGCAGCGCCTGGGATCAGCTCTCGGCGCCGCGGGGGCAGAGCGGAGCCCCGGTGCAGCGGAGGGCAGGGTGAGCCCTCTGCGGCAGCCCGGCCGCCTGCCACCGCCCGCAGCCAGCGCCCTGCCCTGCTCCCGGCTCGGGAACGCTGTGCGGGAGCCCCGGAACCCCCCGGAGCAGAGCCCACCTTTACAGGGGCCAGAGCCAGGCGCTGTTGCCAAAATAAGGGGCTCTGGCCACAGGGCTGAGCTCGGTGCTCACCTGGGTTTGAAACTGCCTGTTATTCTCCAGTCCTTCATCATCCTCTTCTCGCTTCTGCCTCTTTAGGGGCAGGCCCTCGGGGTTTGATTTGCATATATGGTCGACATCATTATGCGTGTAAGTTGGACATGCTCTTTTAACTTTATCGCGGATTTCACTGCCGCATTAAAGAGATTTAAAGGCACCTCTGGTCAGTGAAGGTGACTTAAAACTAACTTCTTTCATATCATGTGAGTGCACTTTGTCTGTTTCAGCTGAGTCCTGACCAGCAGAAACATCTTAAACCATTCCAGGTTTGTTCTCAGCTCATGTCTGGTGGGTCCCTTAGGGCCATTATATTTATAAATATGTGTATATATTCGTATCCATATCTATATATAAACTCATTTTTAATCTGGGTTCACTTAGATAAAATAAAGCATTTCAAATATTTAGAGGAGAAAGGAAAGGACAAGTTTCTTTCTTGTGAGGAGAACTGAGTCTCCCTTGAAGACTGAGCACTTTGATAATTTCCTGCCGCAGTTATCTTCAACACCAGATTTTGGCAGAAGATGATTGAATTAGGGCCTGAGGGTACAAATTCCATTTCAGGAGTGTGTTGGAAGAAGGAGTCTGCCAGCATAAAGACAGAGACAGGATCTGCAGTGCAAAAACTTGGGAACAGAAGGCATAAGGTCGGGAGAAGGGGAGGCATCATGGGGTTCACGACTGGAGAGGGAGCAGTGGCTGGAAAGCCTCGCTCAAAGTCCCCTTTGAAGTCTGTGCAGAGCCAAAGTGGGCCAAGGCAGCTCAGCACAGGGCAGGGAGGTGCAGGCACTGGGGTGCACTGCCCTGCCCTGCTGGGAAACACTCAGTGCAGGCTGAGGCTACGATGGACTTTTCTGAGCCTAGCCCCGTATTTCCACAAAATCCTTTCCTGTCCCTGCATGTTATTTTAAATATGACTTTATTTTACCCTGTCTATGGGATTAGAACATTGGCAGTAAGTGCAAATGAGCATTTTTGTCCATGTGGTCGAAGACCACCCGAATAAAAACAGGACTAGAGAGGTTGGTGTTCCATGGAATTTTAACTTAACCCACCACTGAACTTCAGCTACTTGCATTGCACCTCCCTGGTTTGTTTTTAATCACTGTGTCTCTTACATTAGTTTTTGAAGCTGGCAGCATTTTATTTAATCAAGAGCATTTGCTTCATTCCTTCTCAGTTTCTACAGGGCATGTGACACACGGGGTAAGAATTAGTTACAAATGGCATCGGTGATGGTGAGTGGCCCAACTCCTCATACCCAGAGCAGCAAAGTTAAACCTCACAAAAAACCCTGGAGCAAACTCCAGGAGAGGAAAACATCCGACTGGGTGGAATTGCCTGCGAATCCCAGGAGCAATGGCACCCTGCAGAACAATCCCTGTGCGCAGACACTAGAGAGGGAAGAAGGGGAGAGAACAGCTGATAGCTTTAAGTAACTGAAGGAAATTTTGAAAAAGAATAATTAATTAAGTAAATTAAATGTGAAACTTACTGCGTCGATACAGAAGCAGTAAAAAAATAAGGTACTGGTTTCTCTCTGAGCCAAGGGAAGCATCTTGCTTTGAGGACACGCGTTGTGGGGAACTGCAAATCCAGTCCAGCTCTTCAGGCCCTGTGACTTTCAACTCCAGCGAGGCCGCTGGCCCTGCACGAGTTGGATGTCTGCTGAGCAAACCGAGGAGGAGAATGATCGAGTATTAACCTTTCTCTCAGGGGTCAGAGCGCAAACAAAATGCCCTTCCACCGAAAGTAACAGAATGAGATTAATTTTACATGCTGCAGCTATGATTGTCCAAGTGCTATGGGGAAGGCAGGATAAATTCAGGCAGACAGGGTTTCAGTAATTGAGGGAATTTCCAGGCTAATTTACAGGTGTTCAGGGACCTGACCTATTTCAATTTGAATAATAGCTGATGACAGAGTTCGATATGCACCAGCCTTCTATTTAAACTGAGGGGAGAGAATTGTTTTGGGCTGGGGCTTCTTAATTAGTATTCCACAAATATGGCATCATTTTGCTAAGCCCAGCAAGCACTTATTTCCTTGTCAGACTTGAATTTAGAAGAAAATCAATGCATTTAACTCTGCTCTATGTAAAAGACTAAAAAAAACCTCAAACCCAAAACTTGTGTTATATCTGGTTATTGATTTAAGTTTCATTCTGAATTAAAGGGGGGGGGGGGAAAGGAAAAACTCTCAGGCACTTTTTAAGCTCTTCCTTTGATAATTAGACTCTAATTTAAAGTTTCATTTGGTTAATGGACAACTATCTTGGCCATTAACTTTATCTAAAGTGGATGCTAATTAATGCTGAATTACACTTCCTAAGGTGCTGCTCCATGTTATACCCACCTGAATAGCAGCAGACACCCACCATTCACTGTATCAGCAAGAGGGAAACAACAAAAGAGAGGATGACCACAAGCCACAGAAAGACAATTCTATTATCAGCTCTGGTCTTCCAATTATTCGCTATAACTTGAAATTACTCGCTGAGTTTTAAAATTTCAGCTATAATTTTTAGCTGTAGGAGTTTCAACCTACTTAAAAGAAATAATCTCAACCCACAGGGGAATTGGTTAATATTTAATGCTGTTGTCCTCTGACGTCAAAATTTCATGAGCAGGTAACAAAGAAATGTGTTTAGCTCACAAATTCCTTGAAGCACAGCACAGTATGGAATATACACCTCTAACAGTGGGTTAATTCAGATGTTTCCAATGTCACTTTTCAGTTAATACAGAGCATTATACCTGCCTAAGGTAACAGTGGCACTGAGCCTCCTGGTAAATGTTGTTTGTGTTTCCTTACGGTCCCAAGTGCCTGAAAAAGATAGTTCTGGTCCTGCAGGCTGTGCAAACACTTAGAGGAGGAAAGACCCTGTCCCTGGAATGTTTGCAGTCTCCTAGATGCAATCAAAAGGCTATCCACTGACTTTGTAGACCTCTGTGATAAGCTTGAAGTAGAGGAAGGTGTTTTAAATGAGTAGTGTCTCACAACCAGGCTTAACCTTCAGTACTGCCTGGCAGAGCTATCTGCCTGTTAATCGCTTAGATTCCCTGCTGACTGTTTTCCATCCGTTTCCATCTCTCTGTTCTGGCTTCTCCTGGTTGTAGGGGGGAATACAATACAGTACTGCTTGGCCCAAAATCTTGGCACAAACACCCCTCAGAGTTTGGGGCTCAGCATGTTCCAACCTTCAGAAGCAACCTCGCGCTAAGGGCAACCTCGCTCCGAACAAGCAGAGCAGGAGTAAAGTGAGACAGCCCCAAATGTCACCATCAGACTCATGACAGACGTCCCACTCTGCAACCCAACGCAAAGGGGTTCGTCAGAATAACTCCTGTTGTGTGTCCCATAATTTGAGAACCTGTTAAGGACAGACGGCCCCTGTGAATGGCGTTTCTCCATCTCCTGGCAGAGCGTGCACACTCATGCCCAGCTCTCCTCCATTGCATCACAGGCAGTATCTGGGACTGGGCAATGCAGTTTCTGTGATGCTGCCTTGTTCCCACGGTCCTTCCCAAGGCAAATAATCCAGGCATTTGTGAAATATTAAGTTTATAGGGAATAGTGACTTCTTTTTGTTCAAGAAATAGCGTTGAGCTCTCTCATGTCATTTTATTCGTGTTCATTCTCATAAAGGCTAATAATCGTGTTTAGTTTCTTGTCTCCACTGTGAAGTACATTTGCAGCTTCTTTAATCTTTTCAGGATAAGCAAGCCAGCCAGAGGCTAAATAATTACTGACAGCTGCTAGGTACTGTCTGTCCTATTAGATGTGTTAATCAAATTTTGTAACTGTATAGAAACTTCAGCATTAGCAGAACAAGGTAGCTTGGTCTTTTTTTTTCACCAGATTTATCCAGAACAGTGTATTTTGACAATACCTTCTACACAGTTTCTCAGAATCACAGTTTGAATTGGAAGGGACATTTAAGATCACCTAGTTCTAATCCCTCAGCCATGGACAGAGTTACTCAGAGCCCTAACCACCCTTGTCCCCACCAGTACTTTTGGGTTTCTGGTGTCCCCTTGGTCCCCATGTCATCCCTAAACTTTCCTGTGGGTCCTGCAGCACAGGAGTGGAACCCAGAATGGTTCCATCTGCAAAAGGAGTGAGAATGACATATCCTGTTATTCATGCAGCACCTCCCAGTACAGTAAGTGTAAAATTAGATTTTCAATGTAGGACACAGTAGAGATTAATATTATGGGTTCTGGCCAGAAAAATGTACTCTAGGCAGCTATGGTCTAATGGGTTTAGTAGGAGCACGCTGTGCATGTGTAGGTACATCACCAGGCCAAGTCCCTTGTGCTGTAACTGCTGCTTTCAAAACCTAATGAGACAAAAATGTTAATTTCATGACCTGTCTCCTGGAGTCCTCACAGAGCCCCCTCTCCCTTGGGATTTGGGAGTGAATTGAGATTTAAGGTCAGGCTGCTGTGGAAGCCTTACATGTTGGGTTGGAGTGGGGAATAACAAAGGCAGTGCTTGCAGTGAGTGGCTACTATTTATATGCAGTGACAAAAACAGGTCCTCTCTGCATTTGTCCTGGTGTCCCCACGCAGGCAGAGCACAGAGAGTCTGGGCCCTGAGCTGTCTCTATGGGCAGATTCCTCTGCATGGAGGGGGCTGCTCCAACGAGCCCCCCACCCTGTCCCTCTGACAGCCCAGTGTGCCATGGGACAGGCATTGGGAGCTTGTGGCCAAAGCCCCCAGCCACTAATGAACCTCCCATGGACCAGCAGAACTGATCTTCTGCTGTCTCTGCCTGGTCCCTCATTACCATCACATTAAGTCAGATTTTCTCAGACCCACTGGCCTTCCTCCATCCTCATGTATCTGTTGCTCTGGCTTTAGGAAATGAGAGCGAGCCTAAGGTCTATCAAATAATCCCAGAAAAACTGAGTGATGGGTCTAAACTAGTCATATTGCTATTACAGAGGTCAAAAAAAGGAGTAAAACCAAAACACCTGTTTATTCCCACTTCATCTCAAAGAACATTGAATGTAAAATCAGATCTCGGGGTCAAAACCTGGTCACTGCCAGTTGTTCCACTGTCACTTGCCAATTTTTAGCTGTTCTGCAGCATCTCTGTGCCTCGCTGTGTCAGATTTGCTGTGCTCCTTGTCAGCTTCCCAATAAGGAACAAGAGGGAAAATTGGCAACTGGCACACAGGAATCAGAGGTGGAATAAATTGAGAAGGAGTGGTTGGAGAAGCATGAAGGCCTTTGGAGCTCAAGAGAAAACCCAACAAGGAATTAAAGACGTATTTTAGCCATGCAGTTAAAAACTGCACAAGCTCTGAAACCTTGGGAATTGTTCTGAATTGCAGCAAAAAGTGAAGAATCTGCAAATATTGTCCATCAAAAGATCAGAGATGGTGCTGATTCCGTCAAAAGGAAGCCAGAAGAGGTGCAAATGATGGTAATCAGACTGAAAAACAGGTTGCAAGTTTTTGGTGTTCTGCTCAGGTTTGTAGAAGAGCAGGAGCTGTTGGATGCCATGAGGTTTTGCAGTACAACTGCTCTGTGTCTGTCTGATTCTGCAGACATGGACAAAATTTCGGGAAGCCAATGAGTCTCTAGTACACAGTTTAAGCACGTACTGAGCTCATACTCACCACAACTGTTCCGAAGGCTCAGTAGGCAAGCTCAGCTGCACCCATGGCCTGTGTGGATCAGCCACTGTTATGGCATCACTGCCAGTAAAAGGAGCAGTTTGGTGTACATACTAAAAGGGGAAGAAAGTTAAAAGACATCTGCCTACTCAAAAAACCAGTAGCCATAGTTTCAGAACAAAAAAATCTCCTGCACTTGACAAGACAGTTGTGGTTATTCAGCGTGTTCTGGAGCCCACCATCCTACACAGCCCTGGCCAGGGCACTGGCAGAGTCTGGCACTGATCTCTCAGCATCTGTCAGAACCAATGTATTTTTAGATGTGTGTCTGCTGGGGATTCTAAGACTCCAAGAAATGGAAATTATAACACATCCCTGAATGGGCTGCTCTCGTATCTACTTCCCTGGTGGTTAAAAAAAAGAAGTATCTCATCTCATCTGAATTGCTGCCATTCAGAGGTTTTTGTTACGCCTGTATCTCTCAGGTAATGAAGATCTTCCTTTGCTTTGAGGAATTCCCTCTTCACACACACACTTAGCACTGAACTCACTCTTTAACAGCCTTGGGGATATATAATGCTTGCCTGATGCTTCTCATGCAGGATTTTTTTCTTCACAATTTCTTATCATTTTGCCAAACTGGAACCACTAGGTTGATTTTCCAGACAAGGTTATTTTCCTTCGGAGGTAATGGTGCTTACAGCTCTTTTTTTTTGTAAGTGTCAGCCAAAGTGATCCAGTATGTCCAAGAATAAGGAGAGGGAAGCACATCTTTCGGGTTGTTTGTTTTTAATTGAAAAAAATAAATAAAAAAAAGAGGCAGCACGGATGAGCATTTGTATAGGTGTAGCTTTGTTGAGGAAATAAATTCTGTGATGCTTTGAAGTGCTCTGATACCATCTTGCCCTTAAAAAAAAAAAAAAGTTAATTGTTCTGCTTTTGTAGCTGGGCTTGGTGAAAGTACAGTGAACAAGGCAGTGTTTGGGGCCTGCTGGGAAGAACAGGGTTAAACCAGGATGTTAAATAACACCCCAGTGTGTAAGCCCTGTCCATTTTATGCCCCAGCTGAAGCAGATGGCGAATACACCCAAACATACATAGCTGAAGGCCATGGCAGAACATGCTGCAGAACATAGAGGTGTAACCATTCTGACACCCTTATTGAGCGTCTCCATTTGACCCTTTAAATGGTGTTGTTTTCATGTTGTATTTTGCATACAACAAGCCACAGGTTGACTTTATTCAGTCTCTCAGTGTCAGGCAGGTTTTCATCCTTCGAGCCACAGCTGTAGCTCTTCTGCAAGCCCCTGGTCTTGCCAGTGTCCTTTCTCTGAAGGATCCTTGGAGTTCCAGGAATGCTCGCACAGTCAGTTGCTCTGTAATTGCCATCGTTCCCGTGGTACGTTTTACTGGCAAACATCAAGTGTGTCTGAGGCCTGGTCCCCATGCCAAGGGATTTTTAAGATGTGCTGAGCACCTCTCTGTCTCACTGAGTTCAGCTGGCGTTGACAGCTCCAAATACCTTGCAAGAATAAGCACTTGGCATATAGGGCGAGACAATCAGCATTTTATGCGTGTCGGGATGTGATCATGGCTGTTTTAATCCACTCTCCAGTAAGCCTCCTTGCAGAAAAACAGCTCTTGCACTTAATAAAGCCCGTGCCTTCAACCAAACGGCAGCAAGTGCAATTACAGAGTGTTTATGAGAAGGCTTTTGCATGAGAGAGTTATCTTTTGCTTTAGCCATGTTGGTAGCCTGTTAAATTTTACACGACTCAAGTAAGATTTTCCTTCTCGTTCACGTAAAAACGTGCACCGTGTTTTCATGCAGGTAATTGTGTTGTTTAAATGCACGAGCTCTTTGCAGGTTTTGTAAGAGAGGTGCCCTCGGTGCCTGGTCAGTGTCCCAGCGAGGGTCTCTGGGTGTATTCACCTCTGCGTGTGCAGGGACCGGGATGTGAAGAGTTGGTGGATCACAGAGGTGGAGCATTACGGTATTCTGGAAACTCTGCCCCACCATAACAGAGGGGAACAAGGGTTGAGGTCTGTCTGTCAATGGGGCGTTGGGGTGTTTTCTGCTGATGAAAAATGAATGATGCAATACTGATAGAAAAGGAGGAAAGGAATGGCAGTCTGAAAGCACGAGGGGACGTGACTATTTTACCCCAAATCACATCATCTGTGCCTAAGACAGGCATGTTGTGGAGGACCACCACAAAGAAGTGTCCCACAGGCCATGTCTAACTGTGTTAGCAACAGACCCCTGCAATCAGGGAAAAATGGATTGAGTTTAATTCTCCTTGGCACCAGAGAGTCATTTGTATTGGCCCACCATGGCAAGGCTGTGATAGCAACCCTGGCAATGAGAGCATTTTGTTATTTATCATCTTAAAGTGTGTTCTTCTCTGGAGAAATGCTGCTTTTAACGATAGATTTTTGGTGATGCAAACATAAAATACATCACAGTTTCTGGTATCTTTTTAATTTTATGGATGGCACAGCTTAAAACCAGGTACATCAAATAAAATAACTACTGCTGAGAGTGAATAAAAGTTGGCGGGTATGGCAGTTTAAAGTAGCCCTGTTTTCACCCTAAATATAGCCTGGTTTAATTGAAATCTAGTGGTAGCTATGAGACAGTTGCTGTATCAAAGACCAGTGACAGCCTGCTGAGGTTAAAAGAATCCAGGCTGGCTGTGTCTCTGCTGAGATAAAGTGGCATCACAGAGAGCAGAGCAGCAGTTAGATTGATGAAAAGTTCAGGTTTTAAAACACTGATTTGTAAAGCCCTTATGCAGTTTTATTTATAGTTTGTCTCTATCCTCCTAATGAAACAGGTTTCTGCCTGAAAGCAGAAGTGTGATGCAGATCCTCAGTTGCTTCAGCTCAACTGGAAAGGAAGCCACAGATGCAGCAAGTGAGTTCAGGTGTCCCCCCTGAAATTCTGTCAGTGTAGGAGCAATAATGACACAATTTCAACTTTTTCCATCAGAGAGTTCCTTACAAATGGGTGTTTCAGCTTCATGAGGTCATACTAAAACCACCACATGGTTAAGGGGAGAACCCTCAGCACATTAAGGCACAATCCACTTACCTAAGTGTTCTAATAGTGATCATGTTGGTACCCCATTTGAACAGCACCTTGTACAGAAAGACCAGAGACTTAATTCTTGGAAGGAGTTGTCTCCACTGTCACAGGTGAAAGGTGGACATTTCTCATTATCCCACTGCTTTCAATATTCTCTAATTAACAAGCACTGCTTTTAATTTCCATGCTTTCCGGTTATTAGTATTTTTTCAGCCTCATACAGTCTAAACCCCAATCTCTCAGACTTATCCTCCCTGGTAGCTGTCACCATTCTTTTTACTTGCTAGTATTTAATTAATATTTGCCATGTTCTTACTCAGGTAAGTCCATACTTTCTCATTATATGAAATTAAAAGTAGGTGAGCTTAGTTCCCAACTAAGAGAAGCTTTAGAAAGATATAGGGCGCCCCCACATATGGATTTATGTTCTTTTGATTTTGATTTTCAGGAGAGCCCTTAAGATCTTCTATTAACCCCGTCAATCAAATAAATTGATGAATCATTGAGTCAGAGCTATGGCTAAAGGCAGTTCTGCATAGCAAGTTCTGAGGTGAGTTCCTGACTTTCTTGGTTATTGCACACAGACAGAACCTCTTCATGGCTGTGGGTCACTGCTGAAGGAGCACAAAACACGGGAATTGAAAGCTCATCCACCTGAGTTTTTGTGATTGCTCTTAGGAAGGCGTGAGTTCAATCCCCCTCCTGAGCCTTGCGCTCCCTGGACTGGCAGGACCAGGAGGAGCAGTAGAAAGGCAAAGCAATCTGCTTAAACAGGAGAAAAAGCATCCTACACAGCAGCCCCTCTAGCTGAATACAGGACGAAAGCAGGGAGTTTCACAGAGGATGGAAAAAGAGAAAGATAAGGTACAGTGTTATTGGTTTCAGCACGATGGATGAATTAAGTCTCCTTATGGACTTCTCTGGATATCTGTAACTCAAGTTCTTTGTTGGCATCATTATATGTACGTCCAACAAACAAATATCAGATTGGGAAGGGGCACCACGCCATAGACAACCGAGGAGGGGTCAGACCACGGGGCTGTCTCTGGCAATGGCCACTAGTTGGGCTACAGGGAAATGCAGAAACACCCTGACCCTCTGAGCTTCCAGCACTCTGTGCCTCAGAATCTTTCCAGCCAAGAGTGATATCTGGGATTAACACTTACGTGAAATTCCCACTGATGTTAAAGGGAGTTTGAGAAAAGAGATTCCAGCCATCCCTACTGAACTAACAAAGATAATTTTGCAATTTTTCCTGCCTTTAGCTATCTCCAATTTTGCTTTTCATATACAAAAGCAACAGTTAAAATTATGGCATTAAAACTTTCAAATCCACGTGAACAGAACGCTTAATCAAACCCCACAAGTGGAGAAAAAGAAGGCTTTCTCTTGCAGGCTATGCTGCATCTCTTCAGGAGTGTAGAGTACATTCATTATGCTACTTTCTGAAGAGAAGGATTTTCATCTCCTTCTCAATAGATAGTTTTGAACAGTTCATTTCACAAAACATTAGGAAGGAAAGATTTGGAGAAAATTGTATTTCTCTGCCTTAAAATTGAGTTATGGGCAGGGTGTTTGCCAGCTCATTTTTCTTGTTTGTGTGAAAGGGACATTTGTGAGTTGCAGAAAATGAGCAATGGGAGGAGGGAAGAAATTGTCCAAGCCTACGTAAGGAGGTTAGACAGTACACTGGTATAATTTCTAACGATTTACAGGCATTGCTGTGCTTTGATACCCAAGAAGGCCATTGTGGACGCACCGCACGGTGTTTTTGCCTTGTGACCCTTCAAATCAATGGCAGCCATTGATGGGTCAGCTTTTGTCTGCCTTGAGGACATGGGAGCAACAGCAGCTATTAAATGAACAACCCTAAATTCTGATACCAGCACTGGTAATTGAACTTGAGCTATCAGGCTGATGCTGGTGACAGATGTCACCAATACAGCCTGGAGCATGTGTGAGAACAGTGGAATACAGGGTTTTTACAGGCAGGTACTACAGGAGCTTCTCATGTCAAGAGAGTCAGGAGAGAGTCTCCTGTTTGCACCAGGCTTGAGTTAGGAAGGACAGGCAGTCAGAGATTGCAAAGAGCTCTCTCTCCCTGACATTGGGTCAGTCTTCTAGGCAGAGAACCCTATGGATATGCTGGTAACCAGTACAAGTCCTAACTTGGTTAAGAAAATGCATTAGGTTTCTAATAGTGCTTTTGAATATGTCCCAAAAGGCAGCTCTTCTCACAGCTCAGTAAGTTTTAGAGGTGCCTTATACTTGGTTACCTTAGAGTTTATGAACCTTGTTAATGTTGCAAAAAACAAGGGCCAAGAAAGCACAGAGCTTTAGCATTTTATTATGAAAATTTGGGAAGACAGAAAGGATAAAATATAGTGCTTTGCTGTAAGAGCTAGTCTTTATTTTCTTAAATTCTGAAGACATGAAAGAATAATTTCTTCTTTTATCAATTGCACATTCCATTAGGAAACCACTTTGTCTTTTCTCTTTTGA
The DNA here is from genome assembly GCA_013396735.1 of Grallaria varia. Classification (NCBI taxonomy): domain Eukaryota; kingdom Metazoa; phylum Chordata; class Aves; order Passeriformes; family Formicariidae; genus Grallaria; species Grallaria varia. The sequence continues at coordinate 725,051 of VWZG01001097.1, read as the reverse complement.
GCAGCTATAGTTATGAAAGCACTCAGTGCCTAATTAGTTTGATATCAAATTCTCATACTAAAGATATATGGATTATATATATTGTATCAACAAATAATATTTGTTAGTTGCTGCTGCATTGAAGGGAAGAGGGAACATAGCACATTAGGCCTCTTCTGGTTTTGCAGACTCATTTTGAGAGCCAACATTAACATTTTCAGGCTCCTTTATAAAGGGAAGGATTCTCTCTTTCATCTGGAGACTGAAAGAGTCTCCATCGGACTGTAATTAGTTTTTAATACATCCAATACTGGGAAGAAACTAACAGAGTTCTCTTCTAGGGAGGTGGAGGGGGGAAGAGGAATACTTTGAGTTAGCAGTCATTGAAAGAACTCATAGCCAGAAAATCTGGCCCTGATTTTAGTCTCAAACCTGCATATATGTTAAAATTTGTTGAGAGTGCAAACATCAATTTAGAGAATACTACGTATTCAAGTTCATTATGTTGTAAGCTTTTTTTGGTTTATCTTTTCCTTTAGTTCTGACAGGGAAAAACTGGGAGACTGGAAAAAGGAAAAGAACTGTGTGGATAGAGCAGAACACAACAGCTACAAATAATCCAGTATTTCCTAATTTAATTTCACACTCACTAGACTGCAGATTCCCCACTAGATTGTGGGGAGGATAATCTAAGAAGAGTATTGGCTTGACCATGGTAACATCAGCGCTTAAAGAGGGCTGGCAGCTTTCTAAAAGTAGGTGTGTGTCCTTCCTTCTCCGTCTCTTTCTCTACTCAATATAGATTAAAGTGACCTCTGGAGGCAAACTCTACTGAACCCCCCCAAGTAGTTCGGCAGTGTAGTTTTTATTTGTACAGTATATGAAAGGAGAGTTCAGATTAAATTCCTGGCCTTTCAGAAAAGTTTGTCTGTTCCTTGAAAAAAAAAAGGCAACAAAAAGAAAAAAGGCTATTTTATTTTAAAGCCGAAGTCTCTTTCATGGTCCCATGATCTCATGAGTTCTTTGGCTGGCCTGTGACCTTTCAACCTTGCACTACATGTTTCTTTTCTAAATTAGCCAGTGTTGAGACATCAGTGGAGGAATATCAATGTTATTATAAAAGGCATCATTCTCTTCCAAAAATGTCAGTGTGAGTGAGTCATTGCACCTAACTGCTTAGCTTTTGTAAGCCAGCAAGGAAGACTTGAAAGTGGGATCCAGGGTCCCCTAGTCCACCAACTTCTATTTAAAATGCTTTAAAAAGCGATGTTCCTGGCATCTGCTACAACAGAGGCAAAGGAACTAAGGTTTGCTCCTTTAACCACAGAAGAAAAGTCCTCCCTAAGGCAAAATTATATATGTGGTGTAAAGATACATAGTTATTGCAAACAATTTGTTTTGAAGGCTATGCTCAAAAGTAGCACTGTAAAAACAAACCAACCAACAAACTAAAACCCATGTAAGAAAGAACTAAGAGTCCTGGTGAGTTCTATAATTTCTAACACCCGCTGTCTCTGCATCTCACTGTGTTCATGCTCTCTAGTTTCTAGCAGGTTGAGGAAATGAAATCAGATTAAGAGCTCTATTTTTAATCTTAAGGAGATGGGTTCGTGTTGTCTGGTACCTTGAAAAACCCAACACTGGATGCTTAGGTGGTGCTGGCCAAAGAAATTGCCTGGACAGGCAGCAACATTACATGAGGATGTTGGATTTTAAGAGTGCTTAGTCCTCATCCAGGATAAACTGCTGCACCTACACTGGCATCGCACTGTCTTCCAAGGGCTCGGTCTTGGAGCACCCCTGAAGTTATGCAGATATAGCATACGTATGCACTGTCATTGTGTTGCAAAATGGATAGATTTTGAAGTGAAAAAGCTGGCCCAAATCCATTCCAGCCATAACTCTGCTCATGTACAGTTACGTCAGAAGTGAAGCTGGCACGCATCAAAAAATGTGTGTCACCTGGCAATTATCCTAATTACCAGTGCGGAGAAAAAGGGACGGGAAGGACACATTTCCAAACGCCAGGTCAGGTTTTCCCCGCAGTGTGTGCACGGCTGTCACCATTTGCTGTTAGCTGCTGCCTGGTGATGGCCTGGCTTGCCTGCTCCTCTGGGTGCCACCAGCTCCGTGCTGGGGATTGTCTTTAGCACAGACACGGCTCGGAGTGGGAGAGCCTCTGCTCCCAACTGGAGCTGTTGGGTGCTTTTAAGTACAGCGCTGTCAGTGTTGCCTCACAGTCAGTGTCCCCCAGAAAAACAGGTCATGTTGTCCCTAACTGAATTCGAGGGAAAAAAAATAAACACTTGAGCAGAATGCAAGATAATTGTATTAATTCATCTAAGTGCTTTAGTCTGTAGTGTTTAATGTAGCAACAGCTGAAGATAAAGCGCCGGCTGAGAAGTTCCATTAGGGATGCCAGATGCCTGTATTGAGAACTCCACACGTTTCTTTCTTCATGGCTGGAACTTCTTCTTCCTGCAGAAGTCTGGGGTGTCTGTCCCACTTCTATTTGCCGCAGACCAAAGCTCAGGAACACACTGTTGAGCTGCTCATGGGAACAGAGCGTGCTCCTGGGGGTGTCTGTCTTAGGTCAGTGCCCGAGACTGAGGACAGTGAGAATAAGGGGAGATTTTCACTTGAAAAATCCCTTTCAAAAGCAGTCAGCTTCAGGATAGAACCTCTTCAGTTATAAGAGGAAGGCATCCAATTGCAACTTTTGCAGGAAATGGGAGAAATTATCTATACATCACTGTAGGGCCATGCTGAAAGGACACATTTCTAATTTAGTAATTTTGGGGCCACTTTAGAGTCATTTCATACTATCAAGCTAAGCTCTGCTTATCAAACATAAACCAGATTCAAGTGCCATGTCCATGTTCTTTGTTCATTGCTGCAAATGTTTTGGAGAGCTGGAAGTGCGAAAAGCTTAATTGAAAGTGTCCAGAAAGGATGAAGCGTACTTCCTGGGGCAGACCCAATTAGCAGCAGTTTCTCTAACGAGTTTAGAGATTTTTTTTTTTTTTGGCCTTTAAGACTTCTTTCTACTGGGAAATCTCTGGCTCAGATATAATACAAGTACAGACCTGCAGGGTGGAGTCATCTGTAGGAGGTCATTAAAGCAATACATTCCTTTAAGTTGGCGCAGTAAAACTGGGTTTTTCAATTCCAAATACAGCACAGAGTGGCAATTACCCGCATTAGCCAGATTCTCTGTCTGAAAATACTTAGCTGTTGCTAATCTTCCTCTGCAGAGTACCAGCCACACACAGGAAAATGAAGCATTGCATTTAAAGGGAACTGGTCTGTCCCACCCAAGGGTCGAAGAGCTACACTTGCTACACTTGTCCTCAGTCCATCCCCTTTCCCTGCTCCTCAGCACCCAGGATTGTGATTGTCCTTGCCCTGGGGCCTTAATCTGGCTCACTCAAGACCTCAAAAGGATCCCCAACTCTGTACACCTATTAAACAATATTCTTGATTAATTAATCTGAACAGACAAATCCCAACAAGTCTTAGTATTTCGGGAAGGCAAATGGCATCTTACGAAGTCAACTGAGATCAAGCTGGGTTTGTCACTTGTACATAGATGTTCCAGGAATTCAGAGGAGCCAATCTGATCTTTTTGGTGATCAGAACAACCGGGCACGTGCTGCTTGCTCATGTCAGCAAAGCTTCACGGGGGAACGTGCGCAGAGGGGAGGAGGAGAGGCCAGATTCTAATGAAGGAAGAGCCAGTGAGGAAGTAGATAGCTGTAGATAGGGAGGTGTGATCTAGCAAATCCTCTGAATAACTTAATTAGATTTGATTCAGCAAAACACATGTCCAGCTTCTGCTGAGCACCAGCCAGTGTTGGGGGGACAGGGAGCAGGGAAAGGGCTTCCTTGAATCCTGTAGGAGACACCTATTGCAGATTAAAGAAAATGGGCAGAAAAAGGACTGAGATACTCCTACTTTGATGAACATTTTTGATCTAAAGGTGCCAGATTTGTTGATGTTGCCACAGATTCAAAATTATCATAAAACTGGGTAAGGGGAAGGGAGTCAAGGGCTTCATTACATAGCATTGGTGAGAGCGAGGAAGCAAAGCCCACTTAGGCTTTATTACCCATCTCCTTTCCCTCCCCACTCCCTGTTCTCTGCAGACTCTGTACTTGATGCACAGGGAAGAGAGTAGAAACATCACTGAATTCAAGTGGGAATGTTCTATTCTTTCATGTGGCACCAAAGATACAATGCAATTTGATAAGGTTATTCAGAGTTTTGCCTATTCTGGTTTTGCTGTGAGACTCCAGGTTGCTGTTAACTCAGCATAGGTCCATTTTGGAACCAGCTGGAGGTCTGGTGGGCATAATTGCCTTGCTGCCCATACAATTCTTAACTTGGATCAAGGTTTAAAAAGAGAGACAAGTCCACTGCATTACAAAACTTTTGGAAAGTGCTAGAAAAACAAGACGTGCCCGGGAAAGTTGTAGAAAGCCTCTGTTCACCTCCTCTTTTTAAATGGTAGCTTTCCCCGCTTGTGCCAGATGATTTGGCTGCTCTTCGTTATTCTTGTTTCATAATGCTTGGATCAGCTTTTCAGTGGGCAGTGCTTTTTGTCGGGACTGTCAAGAGGTGATCTCCACAGCGGGATGGATTTTCTGTCTTCCTCTGGCTATCTTGCTTGGCTGGCTGTGTGCTTTTCTCCTCCTCTGCATTTTGTATACTCATCTTTGTGTTTTACTGTGCTTTTTCTTATCTTTCCCAGTTCTAGCTCTTTCTGCCTGTTTTTGGACAGTGTTTTGTTCCCATTCTCTTAGCTGAGAATATTCAGTAACTGGATCTGGTCCTCAGATACGCGCAATCAAATTTATAAGGGATGCCAAAAATACATTTTCATCATGACACTTTGTGAAGATGTTTATTTCAATTTGCTTTAAATGGACCCGGGTCAAATCCTGCGTGTGTATACAAACTGAACAGCAAAATAGATGTACCTCATTATTTAAGATTTGTTTGCTCAGGATTGGATTCTGTATAGACTTGCAGAAAACTTTGCTGTTGAAGAGTTTATATGAGCTTGGGATTGTTTTTAATTCGACTACTTATGAGCTTCTCATTATGAGAGTATGTGAGCATCTCGCAGGCAGGTGGCCAGGTAAGAAGCACTCATCATGACACTTTGGAGGTCAGTGATCTGCTGATGGTCACCTAATGAGGGAGGTTTGCAGCAGAGCTTGCGCTTCAGTTGTAGCTCCTGGGAAGTGGCTGGGAGCTGGCAGTGTGGTCTGTGCTGGCAGCTGGCAGCCTGGCGTCTCGCTGGGGGAGCAGCAGAGCGCCTGGGAACAGGCAGAGTGTGTGCTGCGGTCTCTCAGGATTTTATCAGGAATGACATGACTTTAGTCCCTGCCGCAGGCACTGTTGTCACCCAGCTTGGGGAAGTGAGATGTATATGAAGAAGGGAAATGCTCTGGCCTGTGAAATGATCTATAGCTCAGGGGGTGGTTCCGAGGCCAAACCCCAAGGGTCTCAGTCCCAGTTCTTCCCCTGCCAGCAGTTGGTGTTTCAGTGCACTTCAGGGCTTTGTGCTGCAGCCTTGGGGTGCAGCCATAGCTCACAGAGAGCTTCCCCAAGGGCACTTCAGGCAGAGCTAAAAGCAAGCCCTCGATATACAAGAGTGGCAAGTATCTAAGCCCAGGCTTCAAGAAGAAAAAGAGAAAATTAGGTACTGCTTTGGTCCCCTGTGTCACCCACTCCGAGTCACTCTGTAGCAGCCAGACCAGATGAAATGTTTATGGCTCTGCCTTTCTTCTCTATCAAGTACTTTGTCTCTTTGGAGTTTGCATTCCTGGAGTTCATTCCCCTCAACAAACCCAAGTGAGACAGTTGTTAATCATGTGTCTGTAAGTATTTGATTTTCCCTCTTTAATTTTCCAAGAGGAGGAATCAAGATCCTGGTGTTCCTCTAGTCATGGCAATATATGTACAGATTCCTCTGCTGGTTGTTTTCTGCTGTTATTGTAGTTGGATTAATTAGATGAGGTCTCTGACATAGGTCTCCAAGTGATGTTTTCAAAGCCAGGGGTGAGGAAAGGATTATGGCTATAAAATTAGAATAAATTCCCAGGAGTAAGGGCTCAAGTAACCTTATGCCATTTACATACTTGGTAACCTCTTACATGTGCAGTACTTTTGCATTCACAAAAGAGTTCCCATTTAAAAACAGGGTAGGTCAAACTTCACATCATCCATGGCAGATTTTTTCCCATGTATTTCCAGGAACAAAACCTGTTTTCGTATTCCATAAAGCTCACAAAGCAAGCTCCAAGCTGAGGTATACCAAGTTTTTGGGACTCTAAGCCTTGGGTTTCTAAACTGTGCATCCCTAAGAGATGCAGCAAGAGGCCAAAAGGCTCAACGTCATCTCTGGAAGAACGGAGATTTGGAGTGTATTGGGGTGTATCTGACTCTCAGCTTTTAACTTTCGGTGGTAATGATGCGTCACCTTTGTCATGATCTTCATTACAAAATTCTGCCTGTCTTTGCGGTTAGATCCTCTTAATCTGCTTTGTCATATCTCATAGATGAATCTAATTAGGAAGATTTAATAGGAAATCATTAGGCAATTTCATAGGAAAGCAACAACTTTTCTCTTCCCTGCTGCCACCCTTCTGCTCCCTGGGGCTCCTACTTGGCTGTCACTTCTCCCTTACTCATTCCTCAGGAGGACAAGCAGTTCTGAAGAAGTGAGATGAACAACGCCTGTTTTCCACATATTTTTACACGTCTGAGTGACTGAGTCCAAAAAGTACAACCTCTGATAAATTGTGCTGGGGGCGTTTTTTGAGCACAGTGATGGTGTTTTTGTGGGGGGGTTTCTGCTGTCTTGTGAGCTGTAAGCCCACTCAAGTGCTCCAGCTGAGGCACGGGCAGATTCCCTCTCCTTTTTCCACGGAAAACAACAGCTCTCGGAGGACTCCGGAGGGATCTCTGTCTCTTGTGAAACGTGTTAGTTGCCGGTCAAAAGCCTGCGAGCTCATTTGGGGGGGGAGGCACACGGGCATCGCCTTCACACGCAGGTGCTCGCAGATGCCTCAGCTCCGTGGGACGCAGTTTCACACACGGCTGGCGGAGCTGCCGAGCGCCAGTGCCAGGGGCTGCCGGGCTGCTGGAGGAACTAAACTCCAAAGCGGAGAATCGGGCGTTGAAAATCGCTTCTCTTCCCGCATCTGCTCTTAAAGGGGCACTTTTAGCCTCCGCAGGACCTTGCTGGGACTCTCGGGCTCTCGGCTGAGATGCCCTTCTACTCTCCGGTCTGGCTGCGTGGTGTAATTCAAGCCCTCTCCCGGGCTGTTTGCCCTCCGCGCTGGGGGAGCTCGGCCAGGGCACCGGCACCGCAGACAAAGCTGCGCTCGATGCGCGCTGTCGCCGCGTCCTTCCCCGAGGGGCCGCTTCCAGCGCAGCCCGGGCAGGGTCGCCGATG
>VWZG01001097.1:508706-717554 GCA_013396735.1 Grallaria varia | reverse complement strand
CCGCAGCCGGCAGCATCGCGGCGGGACTGCCCGGGGATGCAGCCGCGCTAAGAACAAAAGCCCTCAGCGCGCTCACGCTCCGGGGCTTTGAAGCGGCGCGGCCGAACTTGGATCTCCCCCCTCTGCGCCCGCTCCGCTCGAGCCGCGGCGGCGCCCGGGCCGAACTCGGCGGCGCGTTCCCCGCGGGCAGCCCGGGGGTCCCGCCGTCCCGCCGAGGGGGCCGCCCCCCCGCGCCCCCCTCCCCACCTCGGCTTTGCCCTTCGCGCGGCAGGTGGCGGGGCCAGCGGAGAAGGATGCGTGTCTTCCCGTGGGGATTTTGGCTGCTGTGTGTCGCCTCCGCCCCGGCTCGCGGTGACAGCGGCAGCAAGGCGAGGAGCTGCGCCGAGGTCCGGCAGCTGTATGGGGCCAAGGGCTTCAGCCTCAGCGGCGTGCCCCAGGCCGAGATCTCCGGTGAGTGGCGCGGAGCGGGGCGCGGCGGCGGGCGCGGGGATGCCGCCCGGCTCGGGGCGCCGCGGGGCGGGGATGCGCTCCCGCCCGCCGCCGGAGTTTGTCTCGGGTGGCGGGCGGCGAGAAGTGGGAGCGCAGAGGGGTCCCCCCGGGGCCGGGCGCCCCCCGCAGCACGCCCGGCCTGGAGGGGGTCCCTCCGCCGAGGTGGCGATGCGAACGGAGCTGTGGGAGGGGGTGCTCGCACCAAGTGCTCGGTGGTGGTTCTCGCTTTTTTTTTTTTATTCTCATTGTCTCGTTGCTTCTGTTTTGAGTACAATTGGAAGGGTTTCGGGGGGTTGGTTTAGAAATCGGGATAATCGGACCGTAAGGGGTTTTGGTGTCGGAGGTGGAAAATGCCACAAGGTTATGAGGGAGGAACGGATTTTTTTAAACCTTCTTCTGGGTAGGAAACAAATGGGTAAGTGGTATTTGTCGCTTGATAAAAACGAAGCAGGAATAAAATGACTGTGTCAAACATGTGAAGTGCAGAGGAAACCCGTGCAATGTACATCCATGTGTCTGCTTGGTTCGTTCTGGCTTTGGACAAATCTTGATTTCCTCCCCTTTACAGAAACCATTGAAATAGCCAAGAATATTCAAGGTCTGGCTAATGTTGGGTTTGTGGGGTTTTTGTTTGTTTGTTTGGGGTTTTTTTCCTTTTTTTTTTTTTTTCCCCTGAAAACTTGGGGGAAATATATTGATGTATTGTAAGTATTTTTTAAAATTCTCCTGTAAGTTTTGATACACCAACTTGTGACCCATATCCGAGAGCTTTCTCCTCACTTGTGGGAGCTTCCTCCTTCAGACAAAGCATCAAACATGCAGGCGTACGTGCCAGAGCCAACCTACAGGGACACCCCAGTAAAACAGCAGTTTGTAGTGCACATCTAAGCTACAGAATGCCTTATGTTGAATATTTCATTGGGTAGTTTTTCAGAGAAACCAATTTGTTATCTGACCTATGAATGGAAGAGGCTGAACCATATATGTGTCTCATAAACGTGAACAAATTAGTACTTTCTTTGTCAAGTTACAACCGAGAGTAAATTTCCAAAGTAAAACGAGCAGTCCTTGAAGTTTAAACAGTGGGGAGTTTCAAAATAATTTGAACATCACTATTAATAGAATAGCAATTCAGTTGAGCAAGAAAGTGGCTTTTTATAAATTTGCATCTAATTATTACAAATCTGAATCCATTAGCAGTTGTGTTTCAAGTGGAGAGTTGTTGCAAGAGGAAGTGTTTACAAGCACTCGTGGAGGTGGCTGCGGCTCCAGACACGGGCTGGTGCTGCAGGGACGGTCAGCGAGGCTCGCAGGAGCTGGGGTTACAAATACCACATATCGCTACGAGTATCGCAGGTTAGCGAGAGTAAAACATCTCCGGTGGGCACGTTGTTGAGGTTCAAAGAGTGGCTGGAGATGGATTTCTGGGATCCTGGAGTTTTGTTTCCTGCCGTTTGTTGCTACGACCGTTTATGCTGCCAGTCTCAAGCAACAGTAGTTAAAATTGCAGGTATCGAACTGGGCATCTCTGGCCGTTACTGAAAACAACAAAACTCTATAGGTAAATGCTGTAGAAACTTTAGGAATACCTCATGGAAAGTAATATGATGAAGTGCTTGGGGGGAAGAAGGTTCCACACATAAACCTGCTGCTGATGCTATTAGCTGGGTGTTTAAAACAGCTAACGGACTGAATGAGTTTCATTGGTAATTATCGTGCATTCCTCCTGACTGATGTGTAGTCAGGGGTGTGTTTTTCTGTTGCTGTAGTACTTACCTGGTGCAGTTAAGACATCAGTGTGTGAAGCTACCAGCCTCAGAAACGTCCTGATAAAGTAGTGTTGTGTGTTGTCTGTGCTTTATAGCAGTTGTGCAGGTCAGTGCAAAGGCTGATGCCAATTTTGCTGTCTCCAAAAACGAGTCTGAAGACCCTCCTGCAGTATCTCCATGTGTACCAAGTACAGGATCGTAGCGCTTATAATTCCACACTTTGTCCAGATAGCCATTGCTTCAGGCTGGTTGCAATGGCATTAGTTCAGCTTGCTGACCATGTGGGTTGTCATCTGCACGGAGCTTTGTTGCATTATGCCTGACTGACACCTGTGAATGCAAACTCATGGACACAGGTGAGGTGGGGGCAGGTCCCTTCTGATGTGTCTCAAGTGAAAGGACGAAAGGAAGGGGCCTTTGGTTACACCAGGGGAGATTCAGATTAGAAGGGAAATTTCACTGAAAGAGTAGTCAGGCATTGGAATAAGTTGTCCAGGGAGGGGGTGGAATCACCATCTGCAGAAGTGCCCAGGAGGTGTCTGGATGTGGTACTTGGGGTATGGATAAGAGGGGGCTGTGGTGGTGCTGGGTTGATGATTCAACTACGCGATATTGAAGGTCTCTTCCAACCTCAATGATTCTGTGACAGAACAACTTTTATCTAAGGTAAGAGACACTGAAGTCAGGTCAGTGTTGTCTCCATTTGGATCTGTACAGAGGTTTCCTGATGCTGGCCCTCTCCATGTTGACAGAGAGGTTCGAGAGCTACCCCATGTTTTTATCCTATTTCTGAGCTCTCTGGAGGCCAAAGCCCTTCACTTTCTCCCTCTCCAAAGGGACTTTGCTGTTTCTTTCCTTCCGTTGCTTGCCCTGAAACAAAGGGCAACACTCATGGGTTCGCCCCATGGCCTTGCCCCCGAAGCGGCGCTGCCGTGCTTGGCTGACCTTGCTCCTGTCTGCTTTGAACTGGCTCCAGGCACTGCTTGGTGTGTGTTGCTGTCACCCCAGCACCAGGAGCCAAACCATGCAGTGCCTGCACCCCCAGAGCATGACTGCAGAAGGAGTTTGGTGAGCTCCCATGATGCAAGCTCTGACTCAGGCTGAGACGGCTGCGTTTGTGTTGGTTTTGGAACACTTACTGCACACTTTACATCTTCTAATCTGTATTCTTTGTTATGGTTTAAGAGGATTATGAATAATCTAAAGTCACCACAGCTTACCAGAAGGTAGTCCCTGCTTGTGGCTGTACAGATCAGTTGGAGAAGCAGTCACACAGTTATTAGCTGGCTAATAGATAAGCATCTGATTCAGGGATAGACTCTTGGTTTACCAGATTTCTCATGAACCACACAGACAGGGTTTCTTGGTTTCTCACTAATGTTATACGATGCCTTTAACGTGTCTAAGACTTTAAACATGTCAGGTGCTGTTATTAAGTGTGTTTAGGGAATACACAAGGTGTTATATCTCAGTACTTTGAAGTCAATGGCAAAACTCCCCAACATGAAAGCAGTGTCTGCTCACGTTAGCAATGCTGACAGGCAGCCGTGCACCCAGAGTCTTGGGTGAAGGTCTGCCTAGAAGGAAGTTTCTAATGCTGGGGAGAAAGTCCCCTACTCCTTGAGTTTGAGAAAGTTACAACACTTGCTTCTATAAGATGTACTAACTTCAGCAAAGTTTTCCTCTGTGTTGGAGAATGCTCCTTCTCTCTGGCTGGATGACCCACACCCCCTTTCTGTGATTGCTACAAAATATGGGAAACCAGTTTGACAACTTCCAGTTATTCTGTTTCCTCTCGAGTCTTCTGGAGGTAGCAAGCCTCTCTTCCTACTGTCTGGTGTTCTTGGTGTCCAGACACCATCACCCCATTGGGGGTCCCTTCCTCTGGTGACTGGGGGAGAGAGGTGGCTGCTCTAGGTGTGCTTCTTAGTGCCCATGATAAGGGCTGGTCCTCTTGGGCTCACAGCGTGGTTTGTGATAGCTGAGAGTGACCCTACACCAGGAAATATTGTGCTTTGGGGAGGATCTCCAGCTTTCTCTGACTCGATGGAGGGTATCTTGGGTTTACCGATGTTGCATGGGTGACTGCTCCCCAATGTCTTGAGCAGAGGTAGTTCTCCCATGGACTGGAGAAGACTTGAGTGTTGTGATTTGATGTAGATGTGCTTGGCCCTTGCTCACTGTTTGGGTTGGACTTCTGCTTTGGTTTGTTTATTCCTGAGATTAATCCTTCCTAGAACTGGCTTGCTGCTAAATGGAGCTTGTTGGCACTGGCAATGGGTGCAGTGCAGGGAAAGAAGAGGAGGGTATAGAAAAAAGCCAGCTGAACTTTGCCAGGCCATATTGCTGCCCATCTAGTCCCACTTCTAACACAGATCCTTCCCTGGCTCCTTAGCTGAGAGGAATCAGAACAATTTTTTAGGCTGTATAATTTGCTTTTGTAATGAAAACATTGTTGAGTGTTTGTGTTGGAGCCATTTGGAGAAGTGTTATCTAAGTAGAGAACAGGTCTGGCAACAGGATGGGACTTGGCGAGGCTCTTGGAGTCTGAAAGCAGTAATGGAACCCCATCTTGGAGGGCATTTCAGCTGCTGGAAGTTGCAAAGTGGGGCAAACCTGCATCTGTGGTATGAAACATAAAATCTGGGGCTCCTCTGCTCCCAAGGAAAGATCTTTACCCTTCCTTGAAAAGGGACACACTGTTGATCCGGCGCTTTTTGAGGCGGTTGTTACATTTGGTTTGTGGTTACTCCAGGCAGAGGGATTTCTCAAGGTTAGCTGCTCCACGGTGAACTCCAGATTCCATATCAACCCGTTCATGCAAACTGGTTCGTTAGGGACAAATCGGAACGGCCTTTGGAGCCTGCTGGGTTTGGAGCACTATTTCTGATGAGGCAAAACACAGGGAATTGTGCCTTTTCCTCCATCTGGCAAGTGTTTTGGTGTGAATGTCAGAGGAGGCCATGCCTGAACCATGCGTCTCTGTTTCAATTTGACTTAAAATATACACGGAAATCTGCATACTTTACACTTTGTGATGCTGTGTTGATTTGTGACTGCACAGTGTGTGCGTACAGAACAATTATGGAAATTGGATTTATGGAGAAAAATGGGCTCCCTCTAGCGGTTCGTCCCGGCGCCCAGCGGAGCCTGGCAGGGAGCTGGGAGCCTTTCTGCTGACTTCTTGAGGGCTTTGTGGTGTTGACATTATTTTTAGGAGAATCTGCCTTTCTGTCACTCCGAGATGGATGACTAAGCTCTCACCACATAATTATCCTTATCAGCTGTGTCTGACAAAACTATTTCAACAGCTTCTTTTGTTGGTGAAGCAAAACCCTGATATTTCTTTCTCAAAAAAATTTGCATGGATGTGTAGCTGGAGACACCCACCAGCACCACTGTGTGAAACTGCGGAGCTCACCTCATCTCTTCTGTTCCTGTTCATGCCCTGCAAGTGCCCTGCTTTGTTTAAGAACACATGTCAGTCAATCTCTGGATTCGCCGGGTGGGTTTGGTAGGAGATGTGTGGGTTTTGGCAGCGACTGTGAAACAGTTGGTTTGATGTTCTCTTGCTTTCAGTGCAATTGTCTCACATTGAGGGGACCGGATAGATATATTCCTCTGGGTGATTTCAATAATTAAGCGTGCTTTGACTTAGCCGAAGGCGTGGAGGGAGCTGCTAACTTGGTTATCAGAAATGTGTATTTAAAGCCAGAGCTTTTATTTACCTCACAGGTCACAACAAGGATAACTGAGAACGGAGGCCCTGGAACATCTGCCCGTGAGCAGCAGCTGAGCACAGGCTCTGTGCCCTGCCCACCACTGCCCAGCGGGCTGGGCATGGGGCTTGAGGACCATCTATTTTTATTGCAGCATCAAATTGCATGAGGCACAGTATGGCAAGAGAAGGCAGGATAAAAGGATGGCCCCAGCCTCAGAGCGCTGTTGGTGTGAGCAATCTCCTCACCCTGCTGCCTGCAGTAGTCTCTGCACTGTGTGACTGGGGCCAGTGCTGCAGTTTTGGTCTCCTGGCAGCAGCTTGTGTGTTCCTGTTGCTTGTCTTGCGGGACTGTGGGATTGAGGAGCAGGGTAGGTGGGAGGGTGATTGATGGGTGTCACTGGCATAAGGGGAAATTGTATATCTGCTTCCAGCCTTCAGCTGAAATTCTGTCAGGGAATTTCAGGGGCAGACCAGGGAAAAAGGCGTCTCAATTCTATGGAAATCCACAGGCTTCCTTGGGGAAAACAGCTTTAATTTCAGTTTGCTGCCCAGGGCCCTGCTGAACACATACTTCTATATATTGGGTTTCTTTCTTTGCCCCATAGGGTGCTTCTGTGTTCGTGCAGCAGGCAGGTAACCTCCCAGAGGGGGTAATGTCAAACAACAGGCGGCTCTGGCACACAGTCGGCCCTGCTGGCTCTGCTGGACTTCTCTAACTGGGCACACATGACCTCCAGACACGATTGCTTGCTTTCCCGCAAGGAGCTTCCGAGGTGGTACGTGCACTTGGAGAAGCAGTGGGAAAAGCCCCTGCAGAGAGCTGCCTTCAGCGAGGCATCCTGTCTGTGTGGGTGTCTCCTGATGGAGTCATGGCTGGCTCCCTGCACTCCCTGGAATGTTCTGCCCTGCAAACACAGAGTCACCTTTTTGGCTTTTCCTCTGCAAGAGAATCTGGTAGTTGAGTGCTAATTCAGAAAGGAGCTGGACGTACTACTTCTGGTTGTGTGACAGGAAAGTCACCTTCAAGTGCCCTCCTCAGCCTTAATCTGCCCCTTCTGAACTTGCCATGTACATCAAACCTTTCTGAACATCCTAACTCACTCCTGCTTTCCACCTGTGTAAGTTCAGCCAGTGTTGGGCCATCTTTTCAATGCTTCTCCAAAGTCTGACTCCCAGGCACAGCTGTGAGAAGGAAGGAGAGGTCCAGTGAGCAGCTCATAGGGTAGACGCACCATCTGCTTGGGTGTTGGCCTGGATCAAGTCCATAAGAGTCTCTTCATCTTTATATTTCCCTGGGGAAAGGTCACATTTGTGCTTTGCTGTCTGTGAAAGGAGAATTGACTGTGTCTCACTGATGGCTCTGAAGGTAACTGCTCCATCGTGATGGGGAGAGACCCAGGGAAGAAAGGTCCTAAAGTTTGCAGGAACCCTTGGAGCAGTTGCTTAACATTATTCCATCATGTTTTGTAGTTTGTTTGTACAAGGTTGCTGTAGCTGCCATTGCATTGGAATACTTCCCCTCAAAGTTACAAATACATAAATAATCCAAAACTCAATGAAGGAGAAAATTTCCTTTATTCCCCATTACCATGAAGGACAGATCACCCTCTCCTCTGATGTCTATATACCCTGACACTTTGTTGCTCAGAATATGTTTTATCCATGACAGGTGAAACCTGTCTTTAAGTAACATTTGATTCCCAGGGAATCGGGTTACCTCCGTTGCCAGATTGTTCTGCAAAAAATAATGAAGCTTTAGACTGCAGGCACTTAAAATGCTTGTCTGAACGTGACAGATCTCTGAGCCTGGTCAGTCACTTCTGCCCAGTAATGTGTTCCCACTTTATCTGGAATTCTTTAGATATGTAGAACTTTTCTTTCTTAAAGTTTGAATAAGCAGAGTGCTGTCAGTTTTTCACGTTGCTCCTGCTCTGAGTTTTAGATAATACATTAATCACAATTCTGTTGACTGTACAGAGATTATAAAACTAATTTGATGTTTTGTGCCTTTTCATATAGTGCAGCATGAATCAGAAGCACAGAATTACCCAGCTGTTACAGACTCCTGTGCTAGCAACATGAGTAAAACCAGTTTTTCAATTGCCACGCATTCTTCTGAAGTATTAAAGAAAAAAAAACCAACAACAAAAGAAGTTTGCTGTGGTCTCAGGGAGCAACATGATCGTACTTATGCAGACAGTCAATCTTTTATATGACTAAAATGCAAATACTCTATGACAAATAGTTTTGGCTTGCAAAAAAATGGTGTTTTATAGGATTGTAAAACTATAGTGTATAATTTAGTTGGAGTATTTTCACTAGTTTTACCTAAGTCTCTTGCTTTTTAGCTGGAACAGATAGGCATATTTCTAAAATATGAGTATTTTAGAAATTCTTTTGGTTGTAATTTTTGTTCATAAATAAAAATATAATAAAAGCACTGTGGAAAACTAGAATTAATTTTACATTTTAAAAACACAGATAAAAAGAGGCTACTTCAGTCCTTTTTGCTTTCAGTTCATGTTGTTGCATTAAAATTTGCAGTGATTTGGTTGTATCCTGGAGCGAGGGCCAAGCACAGCATAAAGTGACTTTTGTGTGAGGGCTGCTGTGTTAGCATCTCTTATCTATTCCTGCTGTCCAGATAAGCTGCATGGTGGAAATGGGGTGCTGTAATTACTGTGGGTCTGGCAGGAGGGAGGTCTGGTCCTAGTACCCATCTGGATGCGAATTTTCACCATGAAGCTGGAAAAGCCACTTGTCGTTTCTTTTTTCAGCAGTTTCCTCTGCCATAAACACTAAATTGGAATGAGAGAGCTTGAATAACTCATGGGAAGTTTGGTTTATTAAACTCTAGTCCCTGCATGTAAGAGAACAGTGGTCCTGTCCCCCAGTGCAGTTGCTGTGCACAGCTGCTTGAGTTTAAAACAGTTGTATAACCAGTTTGGATTTTTACAAACATCTGTTTGGCTTTGTGACAGAATACCAAACAAGCCCTGCGAAAAAAACCCCTCTTGCTCCCCTTTCGTTTGTGGGAGGTCGCAGAGAGCCTTCCACGTTGAGGGAGGAGGAAGAGGAGGAGGCTGGTGTTTTTATTTTTATTAGAGAGGCTCCCTGAGGCCAGAGCGTAGCTGAGGGACTCATCTGCTGTGCATTTGAGGGTGGGCTGCACAATAGTGGGAACCTGAGGGTAGAAGTCCCATGGACTTAGCCCCAGGCTCCCTGTCCTGTCTGATGGTGGTGGGATGTAGCAATGCCCCATCTGCTTGTGTGTTGGGGGAGTGATGGGGAGGAGACATTGGGAGGTCACAGAAGCGTTCCAGGTTACCTTTTGCAAGCGATAGGCTTGGCAGTGCTGGGTTGATGGTTGATGATCTTAGAGGTCCCTTCCAACCTTAGTGATTCCGTGAGTTGTGGCATATTGTGAGGGAAACTCATGGACACTGGGAACTGACCAATATGATCAAGGTAATGCCCTTTATTGTTGTGAAAACACCCCTTAAATAACCCAGATAGCTCACACACTGCACACACACTGCAAACCACCCTGGGACTGGTTAATGCCAATAACACACAACTCTATTGGTGTAAAATAAAGTCCTTGTGATCTCTCTCTGTGCCATTGTTTTTCAATCTCGTGCCGCAGCTTTTCTAAGTTTACATTTTTCACCCTGTTGATCTCCACAGAGGCTTCTTAAAAGTAGCTTCTCACTGCAGTCTTAAAGGCCTCGCAGCATAACTGCATCTGAAGTTCTGGGGTCGCTCACATGTCCATTTTCTGCAAGAAATTTCCCAACAGTGGCAGGTCAGTTCAGTGCCCAGAACACAAACTTCTGCAGGTGCAGGGGGCCGTGTGCTGGGGCTGTGGTGGGTGAGTGTTACCTGGCCGTGTGTCCTGTGCTCACACACACCTGTTGTGCAACTGGCCGAGTCACCTCTTGGGTATGACGTGACACCTGTCCTTTGATGTGGTGTTACGTCATACCCGTGCAGTGTGTAAGGAATGGTGTGGCTTTAAACGTAACCATCCATGGAGCTGAGGCTGCCCTGCTCTCCTTTCAGGGCTGGTGTAAAAGTGCCATTGACATCCAGAGCAACTTTGTGTTTGACTGGGAAGGAGCATACAGCTATGTCATTTTGAAAAGCTGTCTGCTGCTGTTGTGTGGTTTATGGCCAAGAAACTGGAAGCAACTCATGGGGTTTGTATACTTTTATATATGTGTGTGTTTGTGTGCCCATACAGGGGGTAGTAGCTCTGGATTGGGAATTTTACCAAGCTCTGGGAGATGCAGACTGGGCCGTTATTGGCTTCAAGTGGAAGAGGGGATGTGGCCTGTCTTGGACCTGTTTCTGATGCTCGTCCCAGCTGTGGAGGGGCTGTTCCCATGGCAGTTGGTTTGTGCTGCTGTCCCGGTGGGGTGAGATTTCCCTGCTTCAGCTCAGATAGGCAGCAACCTCTCAGGACGAAGGTGAGCAGTTGCATATGGAGCTGTGCTTGCTTCTCACACTTGACTGGTTTGTCCCATCTGAACAACAGTGTGGAGGACAGCTTGCTTTGCCATGTCCATGCGTCCTGCACTTTTTAGTTGTGGGATCACTAGAGCCCCAAATGTCTCCATGATGAGCATAGAATCATAGAATTGATTGGGTTGGAAAAGACCTCCAAGATCATCAAATCCATCCCTTGGTCCAACTTCAGTCAGTTTACTAGATCATGGCACTCAGTGCCACGTCCAATCTCAGTTTAAAAACCTCCAGGGATGGTGAATCCACCACCTCTCTGGGCAGGCCATTCCCATGCCTGAT
This sequence comes from Grallaria varia, assembly GCA_013396735.1. NCBI lineage: Eukaryota > Metazoa > Chordata > Aves > Passeriformes > Formicariidae > Grallaria > Grallaria varia. Next base: position 706,769 of record VWZG01001097.1, on the reverse strand, counting down.
TACTCTCTCTGTAAAGAATTTTTTTCTAATATCCAACTTAAATTTCCCCTGGCAGAGCTGAAGCCCGTGCCCCCTTGTCCTATTGCTGAGTGCCTGGGAGAAGAGACCAACCCCCACCTGGCTATAACCTCCCTTCAGGTAGTTATAGAGAGTGATGAGGTCACCTCTGAGCCTCCTCTTCTCCAGACTAAACACCCCCAGCTCCCTCAGCCTCTCCCCATAGGGCTTGTGTTCCAGTCCCTTCCCCAGCCTTGTTGCTCTTCTCTGGCCCCGCTCCAGCACCTCAATCTCTTTCCTGAACTGAGGGGCCCAGAACTGAACACAACACTCAAGGTGTGGCCTCACCAAGGCAGAGTCCAGGGGAAGGATCACTGCCCTGCTCCTGCTGGCCACGCTATGTTTGATCCAGGCCAGGATCCCATTGGCCTTCTTGGCCACCTGGGCACGCTGTTGGCTCATGTTGAGCTTCCTGTCAATGAGTCCCCCCAGGTCCCTTTGTGCCTGTCTGCCCTCCAGCCACTCTGTCCCCAGCCTGTAGCGTTGCATGGGGGAGCAGATGCTTTCCGTATCAGGATGGCTGCCTGGCGCTGAGTGGACTGATCGTGCTGCTCCACAGGACAAGCACATACAGGGGCAACCTAAACCAATGTTGGTAACACTTCTGCAGAACTAATTAAAATGAAATTTTTATTGGTAAATCTTCACAGGTGCCAGCAAATATAAATAAGCATGGCTTAAGCTGTGACTTTGTTCTTGTTAAAATAAACAGAGAGCAAACACCTTCTGACAGGAGGGCACATTTCAGTTGTAAACCAGGAGAGAAAGGCACTGTGTTTAAATGCAGTATCACTTCTCCTGTTATCCTGGATCTGCTGTCTGGGGGTTTGATTTTTGTTTATTTAGTAACACTGCTGCTGCTGTTTGTGTTGCACTGAAGAGATCTCCTGTCGCAGTCATAAATTAAATATTTTCACTGTTAGCAATACACTGTGTGACAGGTTTCAGGACTGGAATTCCTGAATGTATCTGCTGATGTGTGTGTGTCCAGCAACATGGTGCCTTGTGTCACCCTGCTCTCACTGGTGTATTTTGAGCACGTTACATTACTCAGGCTGATCTGGCTATCCTTTTTGTCAGCTAGAGAGAAAGACATCTGAAATGTCCCTTTCCAGTATTCTTTATGGGAGCAGTGGTTGCCCTTGGGGCCCAGTGTGCTGAGACCCCTGCAACAGCAAGTGATGTGCCAGAACAGTGTTCCTGTGTCGTTTTGTAAACTGAAGGCTGCAGGGTTTGGGTAGTTAAAATACATAAAAGTACAATAACTGGTTAAAGAAAATTAATTATTTCTATGCTTTATTAAAAAAAAAAAAACCCAAAACTTTGAGTGCCTTCTGTTTGGTGGCTGTGAGACTGTGTCTGGAGCATGGTGTCCATGGTGCCTGTAAAGGGATGGCACAGCTGTACTGGAGTGAGTCTGGCACAGGCCACCGTGCTGGTTGGTGGGTGCTGGTGTGTGTGGTGCCCAAGGTGATAACTGGGCTTGTCCAGTAAGTGAAGTGTAGAAGAAGGAAGGCTTGATGAGATCCCATTGCTGTCTGCAGCTGTTTGCTGTGTGGGAATACAGAAAACAGACTGACTTGGATGCACGGGGGCAGGATGGGAGGTGGCAAACACAATCTGGAACTGGGGAAATTCTCGTTTCATACATGGAAAAACTTTCAACCTGAGTGATTGAACACTGGCACAGGAGCCCAGAGAGCCGTTGTGATTTTCGTCCCCATCCTTGAGGATATTCAGAGTTTGAGCAGACCAGACCCTGGGGCATCCACTCTAGTTTGTCCTGCTTTGTTGAGGGGTTGGACTAGATGTCTGCAGAAGACCTTTTGGCTTAAATTATTCTGTGCAATGCTGTAATTGTACCACACACAGACAAATCAGGTGTTTGTGTAGGTAAAGGGATTTCATCAATGAAGGCCCTCCACAGAGGGAGGGGTGAAAGAAAATCCTTCCAGTGCTACCATGTAACGTTTGCATTTTTTGAACTTATTGATTAGTTTATGAAATATGACATCTAGTGAAATCAAAGAGGAGCAGCAATGTTCTCCTACATGAATAAAAACCTGTGCTGGTACTCCAGACATCCCAGTTCAATTTTCTGCTTTGGCACATGTGCCTGGCATGACCTTGGGCAAGTTGCTTAATCTCCAATCCCTATCTGTGCATTACTGTCTTTAAATTACAATATCTTGGTTTTGTAATTTGTTTTTGAATTATGAAGTCTTGGAGTACTGGGTCTCGCTATTTCTCTGAATTTCAGTATACAGTACTTAGCACAATGGGACCATAAATCTTCATCAGTCCCATGATACATGAATAATAAACAGTTACAGCATAATTTAGGGCCACATTCTGCCTCTGATCTCACGATGCATAAAGACAGGGTTTTTGGTGATTAAAATGCTGTGCTGTTCAGCCTAACGAAGATACATGGACTTTACTGAACAGGTTTTTATGAGCTTGTTGTTGGCTTTTCTGGTTTGTTGGGGTTTTATTTTGTTTCCTCATTATTCATTGATTGCAGGTATCTGAGCAATTTGCTTGACAGATCAGGGAATAATAAATTCCTTTAATCTATGTCTGTTTCAGTTTCATTATTATTAACTCATTACTTAGTGTTTAGTTCAATGGATAATGGACTCTGTTCACTGTGTTGTAGAACAGAGTTGGACTACAGTGACAGAACTGGCTTCTCTGGTTCTTTTGAAGATACAAACCAAAATTGCAGAGTCACAGAGTGTTTAACTCCAGGTTAGATTAAAGGTTACCAGCAGGCGTACTGTGGTTACCTTTGCAGGCTTGAATGTAGGTTAACATTTCGGATAGTTCCATGTCTGGCACTGCATTACATTTATTGCTTTATTTTTAGATAGTTAAGAAGCTGGTAACTACTATGTAGACATCTATTTTTGTCTTGATTATAAGGCAGTGTCTAATAAATCAGATGTAGTACAATCCTAGTGACTGCAGACAGACTTTACATCTGTGACTGTGGTAATACTCTGTTGGACTATTTCCTTCAGAGTTTAGTAGGGTGTTCAGACCTTCCCATTTTGGCTACAGCTGGGGGAATAAATCCTTAATTCTCTTGGGGGTGCTGTGGTCTCTAGTGCCATGCTGCTGTGTGCCCGGGTTCTGTTTGGACATAACCCATTTCTCCCATTTCTTCATCGTGTAATTTTCGTCATCTTTTTGTCACGGAAGACTCCATGAACCCGACATGGCAGACGTTGGCCATCCCTCCACGTTGTGCCAGCAGCAGCTTCTGTGGTGGAGCTGAGGAGGATGTTACTGACCCCAGAGAGCTCACAGGGCTCAGGGTCACCCCCATCACTTCATTCTGCATCAGCAGCTCAGTTCAGCCCTGGAAGCCCCACTGTGTCCCCTCCAACACAAACAGAAATACACCCATGTAATTTTTAACACTTTGGTTATATATCTCAGATTTTTTTCCTGAGGCTGAGGTAAGCTAGACACAAGGAGTTAGGGGAGGTTAATGCACCAGGGAGGGGAGCAGGGCATGTGGAGTCACTCTGGAAATGAACAGCAGGTTGTTCACCCGTTGCTGCCTGCTCTGACAGCCCAGCAGGCTTGCTTTGGCTTCGCTCATGCCTCCCTCTGCTCTGCAGCTCTTCACGCAGCAATCAGACAGAGAGGAAAAATACTACCAAGACTTTCCTCCTATCACCAAGCCTGTGGCTCTGGAGCAGAGCATGAAGCCTGCAAACACAGCTGCCCTTGGTAGAGATGTAACTTTAGCGTACCATCAGCTTTTTCAGCTAGAATGAGGGTAGGGGTTTTGATGAGAAGCCGTGCTGAATGGCTTCTGAGGGTTTGGCAACATGTCATGGAAAGCCTGAGTATGGCTATATGTCAGAGATCACAGCTGAAATGTTTATTTTGGGCTTGCTACTCCATTCTGCTCAGTCATCAGGAGAAGACAGTTCATAACACTCTTACTGTCAGACCATTTTCAGCACAAACTTCATGCAATGCACTTTCTGACAAAATAAACAAGGAGAAAACTTGGGTGCCCTAGAATACTAAACTGCTGCTTTGGAGATGTTTTCCCTCTTCTGGGGAAGGAGTTGTTCTTTGCACAGTGTTCCCCACAAAAGTCCCTTAATACAAATGAGATTACCCACATTTGCAGAAAGAGAAAATGGCACTTGCCGAATCTGCAGATCACAGTTGTGTTTCTGTCAACTTTGGCACTTACATGGCTTCTGGTGAAGCTAATGAAGGCAATCTGCTTTTAATTTAAAATTCTGCCTGCAGAAAAAAAAAAAAGCTGGCAGTTGAGGGATTCAACAGTGTCCTTGTGTGGAACTTCTTTCCTAATTTTCTATGGTTTGCTTCAGCCAAGGAGAAACTGTTAATTAAAAAACATTCCTAATGTAGCCAAATATGCAGGAATGTACTTACGCAACAACTACCTGTACCAGTTCTGCAGTAAATCACTTCTTTGTTTTCATTAGATGAGCAATTCTAATTAACCAAATAAAAATACTGCTTACCGTGCACTTAACTCAGCGTGTTTGCTGCTTCTCAGATGATTGAGAGGCTGAGGATGGCAGGTTTTGTTTAGATGAGTCTGTTGGATTCAGTGAGGCCGAGGTGACCAAGCGGCACAAGGAGGGGGCAATGCCCAGAGGAGGACTCTGCCTGTGGAGGAGTTCCTGCTGGCAGGACAGACAGGGAGCACCAAAGGCTCCACGCTCTCCCAAAAGGCTTTTTCTGGATCTGTGCCATCCTGGAGGCACAGGGCAGGGTGACAGGATGGGAGGAAGGCAGCTTTACTCAGACCACATTTGAATGCAGTTTCTTTGAGGGCATTTTTCCTTAGTTCAGAAGGTACTGGACCAAATTATGGATCCAGTCATCAAAGTTTGATGCTTTGCACAACAGTAAATAGTCTGTGCTTGGAGAAGAGAGTGAGGAAAGTGTCTGTGTGTCAGACAGGCACATGTGCAGTGATGCTGATGAGTTCCTGCAGCAGAATCCTCTAGAAATAACCCAAGTGCCCATGTGTTGTGGTCAGTTGCTTCAGCCCTTGGCCCTGCCCTGAGTCCTTTGCAGCAGTTCGGAGCAGCTACAGGCAGGAGCTGCACCAGAGTATTCTGCTGTACAGAACCAAGAGCATCTCTGGGCTGTAGAATGGGGGCGCTGGGCAGGAGATGCTGGAAGACTTCATAGCAAGTATAAAGTGATAAGACTGTCTGGTCAACAACTGTGGTGCTCCAAACGCCGTATTTTCACAGGTCCCATTTACAGAGCACCATCACGTGCAGCCAGTCTGGCAGCATCTGGCGCAATAAAAATTATTTCTTTTCTTTTTTATTTTCTAAAGCATATAAAGATAGAGAATTTTCTCTAACTTTAGGAAAACCAAAGTAAAATCTACTGTAGAGTTGTCTTGAACTCATCCATAACTAGGATAAGCATTTACAGTGCCAAATGATGAAAGCATTTTACGCTTTATTGGATTGTAGTAACTTCTTCAGCACTACATTTCATGTGTGCAGGAAGGAGGGGTTTGGCTTGTCTCACAAATATTTCACAATGATTTGAAACTTATTTATTCTTTTTTTCATCACAAATGAGAAATGGCCAAAGCTGTTGGCCCTGTAGCTTATTACCTCTTCACACTAACATTGGTTTTGAACGGGATGGGGAGCTAATGGAGGTGCTGATCCCACCTGAGGCAGACATCGCTGCCCTTTGCTGTAACATAAGAAGTTATTATAGGCCAGCAGCTGGAGCAGTATTATTCTACCTGAAATCTGGGTGTCCAGCAGGAGTCCTGACCGCTCTGTTGGTGCTGGTGGAGCAGCAGCTGGTACGGAGGGCTGCAGCTCCAGCAGGTCTTCAAAGAGCTGAGAAGTTGGGCACAACCTTTCGGGGCTGCCCAAGTGGTGTGTTTGCCTGACAGCACTGACTCCCTGCGCCCATCTGCTTTAAGACTGTACTGGGGGGGCAAAAATCTAGTCTTGTTGCTTCCTCCAAGAGGATTTGTCTTGGAGTTTCGAAACCTAACCTCCTGCTCCATCCCTAAATTTAAATGCATAGCTTGTGACTGAAGACAGAGCCATATGCCACTGAAGCACTGGGGCACAGCCATCCTCTGTATATTTATTATCTACTGTTGCTTTAGTAGTTTGCTGTGGGAACAGGAGCTGCAAGAGGATCCAGCATGGCAAGAGGCGTTGTATGGGATGTTCACTTGGGCTGCCAGGGTGCTGCCTGCTGGGGGGCATGCAGTGAGCCTCCTCTGTGCCTGGAGAATGACCACTAGGAGTGGGGGAAAGGTGCTTGGTGTCTAATCCAAGGGTCACCTGAGGTAATCCAAAGGCACTGTGTGGTTCTGTGGAAGTGCCACGGATGTGTTTCCAGAAGCAGACATGGTCTTTAAGCCTTGCTGCACAAAGGAAATCACTTAAACAGAAAACTCACCATCCCTGCAGAGCCTTCTGGAGACTGCAGGCCAGCTGCATCTTCCCTGGTGACCTTGTGGAGGGGGCAAATGATCTAACAGATGGAGAAAATATATTCTTGTGATTAGTGGGTGATGGGCTCCTCCTAAGCAGAGAAGGTCTGTTCTTTTAATTAATTAGCTGGTTAATATGTTTGTGCAGTGGCATGCCTAACTAATGTGCAGTTACTATGAATACACATACAAATGGTAGTAATGGGTGCAGATGGCTGTAATTACCCATGTTGGTTTCTGCAGTAATAACACATGCAACACATCAAGTTGGTACAAAAATTGACATGTCTTGGGTGATGTTTCCCTCCCCCACTGTGTGTGAATGTGCTCATGTGGCTGTTCTCTGTACACCCAGATTCCCTGGGCTCGCTGCTGGGCTGACCCACCGAGCTGGGACAGGGCTTTAAAGTGTGCACAAGGAACTCAGGCAAGGGGAAGATGACTCTAACTTAGGTTTTCTCTGCAATGTCCTACATGCAGTGATTTGGACTATGTATTTTGCCTGATGATGGTGCAGAAGCAGAGCTCTAAGGCTGCTGAGGGCTTCATATACCCATATCTGGTGTCCACTTGGCCTTCATAGGGGCAGCTGGTTCTCACTCTGACAGCCAGGCCTAGGAGTGGTGCTTCAGGGGCTTGGGTGCCCTGCAGCTGCTTGAAAAAACATCTGAGGGAGTCACCCCATGGGCTGTCTCATCCTGCAGGCTGTGGCTGACAGTGCTAGCAGAAGATGACATTGAGGGAGGGAGTGATTGACTGTGCCACCTTCCTGAAGTCTCTCACTTTGTACTCCCAAACACTCACAGCTTCTCAAGAGGGTATATCAGAGGTGCATCCCTGCCCAGGTTTTCACAGGCCTTTTGTCCACTAATCCATAAAATCTCTTTTCAGACCTGCTGGACAAAGTCTGTCCCCCCAAACTCCCATGGCACCAAGCTCCATAAGTTCATCTCCCACTATGTAAGGAAGCAGTTTTGTCTGTTTTAAACTGGCAAAGCCCTTGAACTTGCATGGCTGTTCTACACTGGGATCATCTGGCAAGATAAATCCGTATAAGGGCTTTTATTAATAAGCCTAATACTAAGGAGGAATTGTATACAAAAGACAATTCAAGGTTTGGGGAAGCGATTGCCCCTTCTTTTCCATGAGGGATGCCTGGAATAATGGGACAGTACCAGACAGTTCTAAGTAGTGTGGTTTTAGAGGGCACGTCTCCAGGATGGAGGATCATCGCCTCCCTAAGATCGTGCTCTGTGGTGAACTTGCCACTGGCTGCCACAAGAGAGGAGCCCTGAAGAGGAGATACAAGGACTCCCTGAAGCAATACCTCAGCCTTGGCCATATTGACTGCCATCAATGGTCCACTCTGGCCTCCATTTGGGAGGCATGGAGACACACCATCCATAACGCTGTTGATTCCTTTGAGAACGCACGCAGGATCAGTCTGGAGGAGAAAAGACAACGCAGAAAGAGCCGTGCCTGACCAACACCGCCTATGGAGACTTTCTGCTGTGCCTTTGGCAACCGGACTTGCCCATCTCGCATCGGCCTCTTTAGCCATCAGCGCGCTTGCAGCAAGCGTGGGTAGAGCCCTTCCCAAATCTTCATTTGCGAAGCCGAGCCATGATGATGATGAGCTGCCTGGAGTGACTTGAGGAGCTGGGGGATCCTGCAGTGGGTGCTGCCAAAGCCTTTTCTGCATTCACGCTGAGTAGCGCTTACTGGAATTGGCTGATGGGCTCCCTTCGAGCCGAGTGACTGAGGAGCCACTTATTCACCAGGCTGAGTCCTAGTTTAGGAAATGGCAAAGACCATTTAGGGGAAGTGAGCGTCAGAAAGCATTTCTGAGATTGCTGAGCACTGCTCCAGGTATAAGCACCGAGCACCATCTGCTCTGGGATTGCTCAGCACGGAGGGGAAGCAGCTCTGGAAGCTGCTGGTGCTCCGTGCAGTGCAGAGCCAGAGGGGAGAACTGCTGGCTGCTGCCCTTCAGCCCAGGGGTGGCTCCGCTCCAGCCGTGGGCTGGGTGTGGGTACCTGCCTCGCACACTACCCTGGGCAGCAGGCTCTGTGAGAGTGAAGGACCCGGGGATAATTCATGTGCCTGCACCTCTTTGTGGAGGGGCATCAATCTTTGCATCAGGAGACTGCGGCTTTGTCTCCCAGTGTTAGACCTTGAAGGTTCCTGATGGCAGTTAAAAATCTGGGGCTACAAAGTGAAGTCTAAAGAAGCCTTGTAAGAGAAATTCATGTCAGGGAGTGAATAATGTGAAGGTTCTGTGCAATGTAACGGAGCCGAGCTCAGGCTGATGACTCTAACGTAGTCAGTAGTGCAGAAAAGAACCGTAAGTGCTTCCAAATCCTATGGCCATCCTTTCTTTCTACAGCAAAAACATCTCTCCTGTGATCAGTTTTTTTCAGGCTTTTTTGTCTTTCTCTTAGCAGGTATGGTCCCTGTTAAATATTTACTTTCTAACAAACATTTTTGCTATCTGGTTCATTTGTTTTAGGACATTATTTCTTGTTTTTTGAAGCTTGTTTTCTTAGGCTTCTGGGTAAAGTCTTCCTTTTTTGACAGCCTTTTTACTCGTTCTTTAAAGCTCTTCTTTGATGTGAGCTCAGAAACACAGATATTATTCTTTTATCACTTTCCCCTGTCAGTTTAAAACCAGTTATGAGTACCACAAACTATTAAAAACAACCTAAGCTAACCTCTCAAGTGACAGGTACTCAGGGCCTGTCTCTTATTTTCAGGCATCTGTGTAGTGCAGACTGTAGTTTTGAGGAAAAGAGAAAGGACCGTCCTTGGGAAAGAAACATGATTGTAGCAGCTAGAAAAGCTACTTTGTAAAATTCATCTGGAAAAGAAGGCAGAGCTCTGGGATGTCCTGCAGAGTGTAATACACCAAGAAACCAACTTTCCATGCAGGCATGATATCCTCATCTTCTGTTTTCTTCACTAATGTAGTTGATCCTTTGTTGATAATTGAGTCACTTGAGTTCATTCCTTCTTCAACAAGATCGAATATCGGTCTGACAGGTTATTATGGAGCTGGAAAGGACACCTGGGTCATGAAGACTAGTCCTCTAATACCTAATGCAGCCTAGTGCATCAAGGTCTGGTGAATCACCTCCCTGTATCCACAGGTACCACTGGCCTTGGAGTGCTGCAAAGGCCAACAGCCTTTGGTCAGCCAGACCAAAATCATCACTGGGGTCCCAGTACATGTTACAAAAGGAATAGAAGAGGTCCCCAAAGGTTTTGCTGTCCTCGGTGAGACAGCAACTTTAGGGTTCTCTGAACAGCCCAGCTCTTCCACCCCATGGGGCAGAGGTGTATGTTGGTATGAACTAAGAGACGTTTTATCACTTGTCTTGTGCAGTAATGGTGCTGCTACTGTTTTTTTGCAAATAATACCTGCTGTCCTGGAGGCAGGTCTTTTCCTGGAGTGCAGTGTGCTGGCAACCCCTCCTCACCACACCAGACAGCATCCCTGTGCAGCCACCTGCTTCCAGCCCGACCTCAGCTCCTCCCTGTGATCCATCCAGGAGTCTTGGGGGCACAGGTTATCCCAGGCCCTCTGCAGGGGATCCTCAGTGCTATGGGAATCACTGAGAGCGGGAGAATCAAACGGTTCTTGGCATCTATGAAACTCAGTAAAATAAGTCATCTGTTTCCAGACTTCCCTCTGTCAGGAGTAGCCGTGTCTGCCAGGTCCTGAAGGTGTCGAACTAGTAATGAGAACTGGTAGAAATACCTTGGAGTGAAGGACAAGAGGGCCAAGCATAGCACTGGCAAGAGGAAACCAGCTATTAAAACTGCTGGGAGAAAACCTGGATATCTCCTTAATAATTTTTCTCACTTCTGCAGCCAACTCGGACATGGTTGTGCAAGGCACTGGTGGAAGATAAGAAAAACAGAACCCACTGTCACCTTCTTCTAAGTAGCAGAAATAATTTAAAAATACCTTACCTTCACCTTTTACAACACTGTCATAATTTAAATTAGAAAATAATGTTTTTTCCAATATGTAATTATTTTCAAGTAAATATGATTTTTTATTTTTAGCTGGTGGTGTACAATTTTCTGGCAGTGCACAGAGGTCCCTGATGTGCTGGGAAAGCTACTTTTCCCTAATTCACTGCTCAGAGGTGCCACTGTAGCTGTGAACAGCAGCAGCTGGGCTGGACTTGGCTGGTTCAGGGCTCTGAAAGGCCAAAATAGTGTCTTTTAACTCCATCAGATCGAGTTTCCCAGATCCAGACTTTCAATAAGTGGGGTTTCTAACTCTTTGCCCTCAGAAGATCTGCCAAGCTCTTTTGCTCCTGCCTTTTTGGTCTGAATTAACGCTTTTCTTACGGCCAAATTCCTCATTTTCCTTTTCCACAGCTGCCTGACAGTCTTTCAGACATCTGCAAAAGCTGGAGCGTTTGTTTGCAGTAACATAAGCAGTTGAGTTACCAAATCCCCCAGAACCTTTCATCCTTTTGATTGAAAGAGGGGCTTGCTTTGTAAGGCCAATTCTCCACCTCTGAGCCCAGAATATCATCCCCTGATGGCAGATAATGTTTTCTGGTGGTTTGCATGTGCCCTTTTCTTCCCTCTTGGTTCCCGTGGCCAGATTTTGGGAAGCTCTTGGCGCCGGCGCCTCGCAGGAGGAACGGGGCTCTCCAGCAGCATTGCTGGATGGGGCTCCAGAGCTGGGAATGCCAGGGCTGGGCCACTCCAAAGGGCTGCTGCCAAAGCTTCCCCAGTGGCCTCTGCTTCTCTCTCAGCTGTCCTTCTCAGCTGCCGGGGGACACAGGCAGCTGCTGTTGTCTCAACGTGGGTTTGGCTTGGTTTTGTTTTAATCTGTCCACTTCATTATGTGCCTGAATTAGAGTGCGCTCTTTGAAGATCTAACCACTTGTTTAGAGCCTTACGGGAATACTTTTGAAAGGGTGGCCCCTGGCCTTGAAAAATATTTGATTCTAAACTCACCCCAGATTGGGGAATGAGGTGTGTCTGTGTGGTTTTTTCTCCCTCCTCCCCTGCATTTAGCTGAACATCAGGATATCTGGCATTTGCTGCATCAGAGCCTTATCTATGATTCATAAAGAAGAGCTTTCTGCCTTGTCCAGCCTGGGAGTTAACAACAATGCCTTTTAAAAAGTGGTGGTGAGATGCAACCTGTCCTAGGTCCGAACCCCTGATGAAGCTCTCAGGGCTTGTCTGTCAGCACTGCAGCCTCTGCTTTCACTTTGTTTGTGTAAACATCAGCCTCTTGCAAAGAAACAAGAAGTCAAGACAAATTGGAGCTGCTTCCTGCATGTCCGGATCACAGGTTACAGCGCTTCCCAAGCCAGTCATCTGGCTGGGTTCCTCTCCTTTCAGCAGCATTTGATAAGGCCCTGTGAGAGCTGCCCATGGTGTGCAAGGACAGTCTGTAAAGACCTTTCATCAGGATTGACAAGTTGAAAATCTGACTTGTCACAGAGGGGTCAGGGTGCTGAGGTTTATTGAACTTAGTCCGAGGAAAGGATATGCATGAGTGGCTCTGGAGCCAGAAATCTCCACAACAGACGTGCAGCCAGGGCTTTACAGCTTCCCTGAGCTGAGCACAACCTCAGTCTTCATGCTGCTGGTGCATCCTCTGTCAGCCAGCAAGGCTCAGGCCAGGCAGGAACTTCAGCACTCAGAACAAATGGGGAAAAGCAACTGGGCTGAAGGCTCGGGGTTTCTCGCTTGGCCAAGGAGCAGCTGCTGCTGGCACACAAATGATTTTAAGGGTGGGATTGTCAGGCTTCCTTTAAGCTTCTCTTAACGCTAAACCGCTGGACTGGGAACAAGTGCTTTTGCAATCCCAGTCCAACAGCGTCCATTCACTTGGCCCTAACTTGCAGCCCACTACTGATCTTGCTTTCTCATCCACTGACACCTCCAAGTCCCTCTTCTCAGGACTGCTCTCAATCCATTGTCTTCCCAGCCTCCTCCAGGTAGGAGGCTGTGGAAAGGGAAGGAGGGTGATATCTTGACCAAATGAAAACTGTTCTTGACAAACCGCCCTGCCAGGGACGGTGACCTGTTTCATGGAGAAGAGGCAGCGCATGAGTTTTCGTCTGTGCTGAGGGAGGATGAGGAACATGGACCAGAGGCATCTGGCAAAAGAGACCTGGTTGTTATTAGGGCTGAGGTCTCACCAGAGCAAACTGTGTGTGGTTTGGGTGCGTGTGTGTATCCGGAGTGCATTTCCTCTGCCCTGTTCAATGACAGAGGGAAAGAAAAAGTTGTCCCAGTTTGGTACATGTGTCTGCCAGTCCAGGCCACCGTTTGATCCGTCCTTTGTGGTTTGCAGCACTTGGCATCTGCACAGCTGCTCCTCCTGGACGGGATGGAGCCATTGACAGGAATTCCTCTTGTCATGGGAGAGCCACTCTAATGCTGATGCTGATGGCTCTGTGGCACACGCCTGCCCCGCTGCGGGGGCAGCAGGCTGAAAGCTGGGCTGAAGCTGGGCTTGGGTACATTCGTGGTGCATTTATGGACCCAGACTTCAGTGAGGGAAGGAGAGCTGAAGAGAAAGGATGACCCATCAGAGCAAACATCTGCGTGACTCAGCAGTCCCTGTCTCTGTCAAACACCAAATGCAGATGTTTGGGGAAGAGGGAATGACCAGGGTGAGAATAATGTGATCATTTGCCCCAGGATGCTCTTCCTGCCTTGAGAGTCTGTATCTATGAGTTTAACAGCCTTTTTGGACTTTCTCTTTAGGGCTGTGAAATGAAGACCACGTAGAGTATTAGGGGAGTTTCAAGCACCTTTTCTATACTACATCAGGATGGAGAAGCATTGCACATGATTTCCTGCACAAATTCTCTCATCCTGTCACAGCGTAATGAGTTGAAGGGATCTGCCCATATCAAATATCAGATCCTATTTTGCCAAACAAGGTGCAGGAAATAGCAATGTGGTTCGTGCACTCTTCTTCAATTTCAAGTCTCCTGAATTTCATTCCTTCTAAGAGATAAATTTGTTGCAGAAAAGCTCAGCTATTTCTGCTGCGGGGTGGGTGCTGGCTGCCCACAGCCCGACGGGGCCAGGGCACTGCAATTACACCTGGCAGAAGGAATCCTCAGGCTCGGGAGAGTCTGTGTTCATGGCTTTTAAGGGATGTCATCGTGTGCCTTCTCACTTAAATGGAAAGCTGTTAAATGGCCTTCTGCAACCTAGAGGGGGAAATAAAGATAGCCTCCTCAGGGCACTTCTGCCACTCGCTGACTGCCTGACTTTTGCTATTCACGTTTCTTTCACTGAGGAAAGGGTCTGTCTGGTGTGCTCTCATTTGGCCCCATGGCCTGCAATTGCGATTTCTTCATTCTTTCTGCTACTGAGACTCCAGTTTCTTGGAATTATTCCTTGTCTAACGACTTCCACTGCTAATTTAGTTCTAAGTGATCCCTGGACAGCCACAACCATAAATGCATGTAGGTGGCCGGGCTATTTGTCAGGGCTCTGCTCTAGGAGATGCTTCGTTTCAGTGCTTTTATGAAGTACTTTAAATAGTGATCATCTGTTTTATGTCCGCATTATAAAGCAATCCTGAGGTATTGCTTTTTTTTTCATTTTTAAGTCTAAACTTGTTCATTTCTATTAGCAGTTCCAGTTTTCTGGCCTGGTTAAAATATTCCCATGGGGACAGCACTGGGCTCCGAGAGCAGAGCTGGTTGTGCCCTGTGTGCCGTTCGGCCACATGGACGTGTCCGTAAGGATCGGAGTGAGAAGCATCCCCCTCCCGTGCTCTCCTGACTGGCACAGCCGTGGTGGCAGGCTGGTCCTTGGCCCTTCACACAGCCCTGGAAAGCCTGGTAAAGACTTGCCCCTCACTGATGCTGTTGTCACTTCCTGGCCCTCAGCAGTCACCACATGCAGAACTTGCACAGCCTGTCATCGTTCTGTAGTTGAGTTGGCCGAGTATTTCCTTGCTGGAGGTTTTGCCTGGATCTGGGCTGCCTGTCTTTAATAGTTTAGCAAGACTCGAAGAGACTCTTCTGGGAAGTAATTTCACAATTAAGCATTTAGGAGATGGGCTCCAGCCAGAGCTAACAATTTTATCTGGAGACGTTTATGCAGTGTTTTGCAGACTTAATAGGACCTCTGTTCCCATAGGTCATAAAAAATATCTGCTGTCTTCTGCCTTGATAAGGTATTTATTTCCTCCTATTCCTCCAGGTCCTAAAACAGACAAAAGTGTGTTGCTGGTGACCAGCAAGAAGCATGAACCATTCATAGCTGGGGAAATAAGATCCCACCTCGCTTACCCAGGCGTGCCATGGGATGCAGTTGCACCTGTGGAAGAAAGGAACTCATGTTGTTATATTTCAAAGCTACCATCATGAGTTAAATGACATTTTCCAGTCTATCATTGCCATTGCTTCTTTGCCATATTGGAAAGTCAACACGTTGGGTCATATGAATGTTTTATATATGCATATATATATATATATCTATATATATCTTCTCATCAACTTTTCCATCTGCAAAGCATATCCTAAGAGGATTCAGAATGGCCGCTCAAATAAAGTAACAGCAGAGCATTTGCTCTCCTGTTTAGTGGTTGGGGAAATCAAGTTGCTATGAAGTAGAATGATTTGCTTGAGGTTGCTTTGAGAACTCTGAATTCAGAATTACATTTCCTTTTTTCTTTGATTTCCATTAATATGGTTTCACTCTTTACTGTACTCTCAAGAACAAGTGACACAGGATGGTCAGAGGTAATGATTGATGCAGTGCAGGCTAAGAATAAAATGAGACTGTATTTGTTATACAGACAAAAATGTGATTCCTCTCTCCTCTTCCTTTCCTTCCCAAGTGCAGCTTTAGTCTTGCTTTTAGTCTTGTTTTTCTGAGGCCAGCAGCAGAGTTCTTGCTGGCTGTGTCACCCTACATCAGAGAGGAAAGGTTTGCTGACTTAATCCAGCTGTTCCCAAGCTGGAGATCCTGGAAAGGCTGACTGGTCCAGAGGGACCAAAATGTTCAGGGGTGCTATAAAGAGCATGAATTGATAAAACCTGAGCTATAAACTAACATGGCACAATACAAATAACAGACATTGTACAATTACGGGGGTGCTAATTCATGTTACGTGAGAACCAGCTCCTTCTTCGTTCAACATGAAATTTGTTTTTTTTAGTCCTTAGTGCAGAGCATGAATAGATACAATGGGGTTTTTACTGGCAGTATCATCTGAATCTGTGCTATGTCTCTGGTCTCTGCATGGCTGGTGTGACAGGAGGGGCATCAGGACAATGGGTTGGAAGGGAGGGCTGCAGGTGAAGGTTTGTATTTCCCACTGATGCTTTTTAGTGTGGGGCACACATTAACACTGTAGTCTGAAGCCTGGCTCCCAGCTTCCCAGTGCCCCACTGCCTGAATGAAAGACAAATTATGTGTCTCTGCTCCTTCAGGAAAGGTGGCTTTGTACAAGGCTTGCTACTCTCC
This sequence comes from Grallaria varia, assembly GCA_013396735.1. Classification (NCBI taxonomy): domain Eukaryota; kingdom Metazoa; phylum Chordata; class Aves; order Passeriformes; family Formicariidae; genus Grallaria; species Grallaria varia. Next base: position 690,748 of record VWZG01001097.1, on the reverse strand, counting down.
ATCTGCAGTGAAGTGTTGGGAACGGTGGTAAAAACTACATGTGCAGCCCTAGAGAAGGAAGGGGGAGGACAAAGATCCTTGTCAGCCTCGCATAATCCGCATTGCAGTTACCCTCAAACTCCAGACAAAGAGATAATACACCATATTTTCCTAGAGCGTGAGAAAAGCAGATCTTATATCAACACAAATACTCAATTTGTCATGTATCTTAATGGGATATCCCCTTTGGAGTATCCCAGTCATTGAGCTGGTTCCAGCTGTTGAAGGGGCATGTTATGAAATACCATTTTTTTAAAACAAACAAACACAAAACTCTATGTTTCCATGCATTCATATATTCACTGTAATGTTTTTCAAATGGACCTCCAGGGCAGCACCCTGGTGGGAAAACATCTGCTTTTACACATGGACCTCTCACGGTAATAACTGTATACAATACACAGGGTAGAAGGTCCTTCTGGTAATGGGCTAAACCCCAGAGCCCAGAGGAGACAAACTGTTGGGTGTTGCAGGGGAACGACTTGTGTGTGTAAATTGAAGCACTGATGTAAGAGCTCATAGATTTTTAAGGCCAGAAAGATTGTCTCCATTTCAAACTGGATTGTGTCCCCTTTGGGAGCTGAAAAGAGATTCAAAGTACAGTGGGTGGTGAATTTTTATTAATAACCTCATGAGGCGGTTTGTATTAAAAAAACAAAACAAAGAACGCTTACCAATTATTATCAAAGAAAACAAGATAAAAATAAAAATCAATAGAGTTAAGTGCTTGTGTACACTTTCTCTTTCTTACTCGAGTGCTGACTGTGAAATTTTACCTGTTGTTTCAGCCTTCAGAGGGTTTTATGAAGACAGGTGAGCCATGAAGCAAATCAAGTTTTCAGCAAGTTTGATAAACTCTGCCTTTTTTAATCACCCCATATAGCTTCGGGTGTAAAATTTACTCAGAGTACAGTTTGTAGGTTCAGGGACTAAGTAATCATTTTTTCCAGAGCTGTAGAGCAAGCCCAAGAGAGCTGTTAGACGTCCTAAAATAAATAAATATTGAGCCCAAGGGAGAGATGAGTATGTAATTACCTGAGGTCTGGCTTTTGTGCCCTCTCAGAAAGTTAATTTAAACTTTGGATAGCTGAAAGCTCTCTGCAAGAGGCAGCACCAGAACATCACTGCTGCTGCTGGTGAATTGGTCTGGTATGGCATTTTTGTCTGCTTTCCTGCTGAAATCCACGCAGGCAAGGAAATGGCACGGTTTGGAGGGGAGGCGTTTGTGGAGTTTAACCGCTGGTTGGGACTGTGAATGACAGGAAGGAGAAGGGAAATAAAGGGCTGGTGCTGCATAGCTTTCAACAACTTCAACATTTCTGTCTGCACAGCAATTTTTGTTCATTTGGTTGGTTGGTTTTTATGCTTGTTTTTGTTTGGTGCTGATTTACATCCTTGTGCTTGGGGAAAAATGAACATGTGATAGCTGGGGAGTCAAACTTCAAACATGCTCTGTTAAACAAAGGCAAATGAATGGCATGATATGGGTACTGAGCACAGAAACAAAAATACTTGTTAGAGATGAATTGAGGGGTCAGGCCTTGGGAGACTTGCTTTACCCACTTACTCTTTACACTGTCTTGTATCATTGCGAGCTCTCTTGCCTTGGGAATCCCATGTGTTTTGCTGGGGTTGCCCTCATCTCAAATTCAGTAGCACACAGGGAGGTCACGAAGCCCACTGTGTTTATTTTCCGTCTTTTGTTTTTAAAGATCTCGTTTTAGATCTATTTGGCAATATACAACTGATTTGTCAGAATTCTTATCAAAGTCTTCTGGCTGCAGAAGTCAACCCAGAGCTGAAGATTTGAGTAGAGAATTCAGGGTTGGATTTTCTTCTTCTTGCTGCTTTAAATGCCTCCACCTTCACTGTTCCTGTGGATGGTCCTGGCACACACGGGAGCCAGGTCGTGTTCTTTGGTCGCTCCCTCCGCTTCTGTTCAGCCTTCCAGTCTTGTTATATTTTGTCTCCTCATGGCAAGTAGCAGCTGTAGCTTTAGCCCAGTGTGGAGGAGGTGGCACTTGCTGTATATTAGATGTATAAATACTTCGGAGCACTTCCTTAAACATTACAGCAAGCCATGAGTAACTGATGTCATGACTCATTCCTGCTGCAGCTTTTGAAGCTGTGCCCAGCTCTCGGAATCACGTAACAGAGCAGAGCTTGGCTGTGACAGGAATCCTTGGGGCAGCGAGCCACGGCTGTCCTGAGAGCCTCTGGCAGGGCTGCACTGGGATTTGGGGTTATACTGGAGCTCCTCGATCTTAGGCCAGTAATAATAATAAAGCAAATCTTCCTTGGTAGCCTTGCATCCCCTCCCAGTCTGGGGGAAGGGGCTGCACACACATGCATAGCTGAGGGCTGTGTGGACAGCGAGCTGGGATGGCTGTGAAGAAGAAGAGGATGTCCCACCAGGCCACCAAGAACTGTGTGCTTAGGAAAACTGCAGGATTTCTTGGGACATTGAAGTGCAGTGGGTGGGCATTGGGCCACCCTTCAAATGTACCATACACAGTGATACATAGGGAGCTTCACCAGCTCAGTGCTGTTTTGTTCCTCGTGCTATTCCCATTTATCTTTTGGACAGCAGAGCCTGGCAATCCTACACCGCTTTTCGAATCCCAGCATTTGGGAATGTTGGGCAAGATTTGCCCATTATTTTTTCTTTAAGCTTCTCCAGTTTGGAGGTTTTCCAGAGGTGTTCTTGTAATCTTGGATGTGGATGTTCTGTACCAACAAAAGAGAAAAGGACGGCAAACCTGCCTTTCTCTTTCAGCTACTGAAACGAGTGGCAGCAGTCCAGTGCCTCAGCAAGGATACTCAGAGGAGGATGTCATTTTCACCTTTTTGCTTTTGCAGAATTGCCTTGGCTTTTGGAGGAAGTAGCTAAGTCATTGTAAGTAAGGACCTCAGATCCAAACTGTACGTCTTGTGACTCTGTCCTGGACTGTTTTGGGGTGATTACTCATGAGGTTTGTCTCTTTTAGTGCCTTTCATTGCTAATGGAGCTACATTAACACCAACTATGGCAGGTTTTAATCTTAGCCTTGAACACCTCCTAAATCACAGAAAAATATATATAAAAAAAACCCCTGGTAAAAACCCTGTATCTCAACAGGACTGTGCAACAAAACTGTGGAGATTGCTCCTTTTGCATTTTTATAATGCAATAAATCATCTGAAAAAAACCCAGAAGATAAGTTTGTGCTGTAAAGATACTTATCTTACAACTGTTTGGTACGGCTGTTCATTGGTGTGCCTGAAAACCTTCCTGTGAACCTGGAGAAGTATCTCCACACGTGGCTCCACAGTGGTGCCCTCCTAGTTTCAACCACATAACCTTGAGTGGGATTTTGCAGCCTAAGTTCCAAACACACCCAAGAAAACTCTGGTCTTAAAGTATTAGTTATTAAATTAGCTGTTCTACTCCAAATGTGAATGTTCAGGACTGAAGCAGCTGCAGTGTGTGTTTACAGAGGCTCCTGGCCCTGGCTGGTATGTAGCTGTTACAGCCTGGCCTGGAGGTACAGATTTTTGGTACATTAATCCTGCAGCCTTATAATGCGCTTGTACCTTTCTGCATATGTTCCTTGTTTTTATAAGTAGGGATTTGGAAAGAGGTCTTAAATTGGGCGTTAGACTTTGCTAGTGCCTCGTTCACTTGAAAAACAGCACCAAATTAAATTCAAGTTGCCAGTCCTGAGTTGCATAAAGCCTTCCTTTTAAAATGCACTTCTTCCACAAGGCACTGAACTTTAAAACACTGCACACAGACACAAACTATGAGAGGTTATAAGTCTAGACGTAATCACTGTACATAACCATGTAGAAATAAGGGCAGCTCAAAATGTGTTCCTCCACTGTGTATACTGTTTGTGACTGTTCAGTATTGTTTCTGCTTCAGTTACAATGAAATCTCTCTAGGGAAGAGACAGAATCTTCTGCGTTTCCACTGCAGGAGGCACACCACCGTGGTCTATAAATAATAATGGTTTATATATTGTTCGCCTTTAACCTTTCCATTCCCTCGCAAATAAATAACTGTATTGCTGTCCTTGCAGTATTCTTTATATTAAGCAGAGGGAGAAATAACAGTATTTAAAGCAAGGTAAATTGCAGCATAAGGGAATAATGTATTTAGTGTGGAAGACAACTACAGTTGTTTCTGTTTCTGGTTTCTAATGAAGGCAGACTACATTTAAAACAAGTGATTGATGGTTAATAGAAAACTATTGCAGAAATCCTGTGGTTAAAGTATACAATTTGCATAGATCTCTCTGGACACTTTCCAGATTTTCATTTTAGAAGGCACTATTATTTCTGTATAATTTATTTTTCCTGGCATCCTTCATTAGAACATAACAAGGTACTTTGCAGCAAATATCACTCAAGTTCATGACCAGTATGAAAGTGTGCAGCAAATACATGACTTTGGCTCCAGAGTGGTAACTGCACCAGGATGCTGATACGGACACGTGGTGACGCACTGCACGGACATCCTGCTTTGCCTTCTCTTGTCATCATCATCTCACAGCCACCTAGAACAAAGTCATTCACCTGAGGACGGCAGGCTCTGACTGTGCATGGGGATCCCCGCCGACCTTCAGTAAGCTTTATGGGGTGCTGCTTATATGGTGAATTCTGAGTCTGTAAGGCCTTCGTGTCAAATAAACAGGATGGATGTGCAAGCAAACGGCTGAATGATGAGGTGCATTTCCAGGCTTCTCCAGGGAGCTTGGGAGTTGAAGACTAGTTGGGTCTAGTAGGAGATGTATCTGTTGAACTTTGGAAATTTTTAGAGTTTGACCTAATGATGGTACACCCTATATGGGGAATACTTGAAATACTGAGAAAGTATTAGCTCATTTCCTTTTGCAGTAATGCTGGAGGTGGGTGGCCAAAATACACTTTTGCACGTGGAATTTCTGCCTTATCAGAGAAGGCGAAACTGCAGGACGGTCTTGGCAGTCTGAGTGTGACTTTGGAAAGCTGATCTGGAGCTCATAGGACTTAATGCAGGTCCTGCAAAATGTCTTATACTCCTCAAAGAGGTATCCCCAAGGCTGACTTCAGGTATTTTACACGGGCCAACCTGTGTTTGAATGGTCTTGCTCTCCAGGTTCTGATCGGTCTCCATCCCTTATATAAGGAAATTAGCCTCCTATAAGAGCCTTAAAATTTGTCAGGATAAGTATTTATGCAAGTAATGGTACTGTATCTTCACCCTGCGCTTAATGTGCAATGCTTTCTCTTGGACTTACTTTCTTAGCTGTGAGAATGAGGAGTAACATGGAAATTTATTCTCGTTAGGTTCCTGCATGTGTTGTGTATAATGTGGCTTGCACAGTAATTTAAACCTAAGTACAAATTTAGATTCACAGGCATCTTGGCTTTTGAAATCCTGAAATTGCTGCATCTCTACAGGGTAATCTAAGCCCCCATGGTTTGGAGAAGGCTCCTCGAGGTATTTATCCAGAGGCTCCATGTAGCAGCATATGAAAAGTTTTCATGTTATTTACCTCCAATCTGACCTCTAAAGACCCTCATTACATCTTCCAGAAGGCAACTTCCTTGCTGTGATAAAGAAGCACAGCTTTGACATCCAGTCCCAGATTGCTGAGGCTCCACAGGGGACTCCTTTTGCAGAGTACTCTGGGGTGGCTCGAGCCACTGGACAGGCTTGGAGTTAAACTGACTGACTGTCTTACTTTAAAATATCTATCCAAGTGAACTCTTTCTTTTCAACCGAGAGAAATCTCTCCTCGCTGGTTGTATGTTATATCCACTAGCATTGATGGCAGCTACATAAAGCAGTGGAGAGGTATTTTACTTTGAATTCTTGGAACAAATGTTGGGAATTAGTGCTTGCAGCTCATAAATAAAATAGCTTTCTTTTATATGCAACTCTATTCATTGGATCAAATGTCTCAAAAACATGTGAAAAAGGTAACTGGTGGCACATACCCAGCTTTCTGGGGGAAATTTCCATTAAGATGAATGACCACATCAAAATCACCGAGGAGGAAAAAAACCAAGAGGGCTAAGAAGTGACAAGAGAGAGGTTTTTGAAGAAAGTTTGGAAGCAGTGGAAGGATTGATGTGGCTGACAGATAAGAGAGCTGTTCCAGGCAGCAGAAGTAGGCAATGGGGGATGCAGTGTTATGAATAATGTTAAAATAATCTGAAGGGACAGCAAAAGGAGTAGTGAGAGTTGAAATGGGAGAGTGAGAAACGTGCTTTGCATTGAAAGCAATGACCCAACTTCCACTGAGCAAACGGGAGCTTCCTCCGTGTGTCCAGAGACTGGTTTGTCAGCTACCACTGATGGCAGATCAGTGGGGGAGGAAACACTGCAAAACACAGAATTTTGCTTTGATACTTGTTTGTCTGCATTGTTGAAACTGCACGAATGGAGAAGAGCTGGTGGCCTTTCAAAGGGCACCTCTGTTTCAGGGTAGTCTCACTGCTGGTCATTAGCTGACTGTGTGCGGATGTGACAGGAACATACACACAATAATATTAGAGACCAAGTTCAAATCTGGCAGGGAGGATAAAGCAAACAACTGCACTTTCTCTTCCAATCCATGAGTTGGGCTGCAGTGAATAAAAAAACCCCATGTGTCAGAGACAGAGCAAGCGAGTTGTGAGTTGTTTCTTTTTTTCCTTCCCTTAGGTGTGGCTAGCTCCCAATTTCAAGTATCAAAATGCACTTTCTGGTGGACAGGATGGTATTTTCTTGCTGCTGTAACACTTGTAGTGAACTATTAAACTGCAGCAGCATTTCATCCCTGAGCTGCCCACACAGCAGTGTTGGGTGAAGTGACCTGGAAAGGGAATGTGTATTTTATCTTGTTAAATTCATGAAACACTGGGATGGGGTTTTTTTGAGAACTGTAGTGCTACATAAGTGCAGGATCTGATTATTTTGGGAAAGATGCTGTGGCAAGCGGTTGTGATGTGTATTAGCTCACCTGAGGGCAAAGTGGACTTCTTAAGGGGGAAAAATGAGTGTGTGCAGGAGACCTTGGAGTTGGTGCTGTGGGCAAAGGTCCTGCTGTAGAATGCCTGAAACGCTTGAACTGATGATTGTGCTCAGTGAAGTGCTAACTCTTGCAGGTGCAGGCGCACAGCGGCACCTGGGAAACAAGTTTGCTCCCTGCAGAAGGCAGCAGTACTTTATTCAGGTTTTTGGGGTTTTTTTCCTTTCTGAAACTTTCCCCTCCATCCAGGGCTTAGGGCAATCGGAGTGACCGATGGATAAATCTGCAGCATTTGTTATTTTTGTATATTTTTTCCTTTCCTCCATTCCTGGTTGGTTGCTGCTGGAGGTACCCTGTGAGTGAAATCCTGCCTTAGCAGAGTGGGTCACCCAGCCCTCTGCCAGGTGTGCCAAGCTGGGTTAGCCGTGTTCGTGCTTGTGTGATGATGCAGCAGGGTGGCAGTTCTTGTGCTTTGCCTGAAATCAGGTTTTAGACAGACTCCTTTTCTCCTCAATGGCACCTTTTATTCACTTCAGCACTGGGTTTTTTGATTAGGCCTTCCTTTACACAGAGAATATTTTGGCTTTCAAGGTGCTGTGTCACTGGCAGGACGAGAAGGGCACCACCAGCTAGGAGAGGACAAGACAAACATTTTTTGGCTCAGTGAGTTGTACTAAGGAGCTTTTTGGAAAATTGCCCTAATTTCCTTCTAGCACCCAAACCTGTGCACTTCATGCTGACACATAGCTTGAAATGGAGGTGAATAGAACCAGATGTTGGTTTGTATTATGATTAATTGTTTGTATTGGAACAGCACTTGGTGGCCTGGTTCAAAGTGAGTGGCGCTGAATGTGGCTCTGCTGTCTCAAAGGAAGCAGCTGAGCAGAGGAGGAGGGTAAGGATGACAAGGGACACAGAAATGTCAAGATGTGACTTGGCCCAAGCTACTGGCAGGACTGGGAATAGGAATCACTCCTCAGAAAACTCAACAGGAACAATGGGTAGGTGATAGCACTTTTGGCACTTAATCCCAGTGTAGTGCACTGGTTTATAGGTTTATAAGGTGACTGACCAGTTTGATCCTCTTTAAGGGTTCGATATCTTTAATCTCGGCGTCTGTGAGTTTGTGGGGATAGCTGGAAATGCAACAGGCAAGTGTCAGTCTCTCGAATTTGTCCTAATCCCACAGGTTACAGGGTGTCAGTGGTGGGAGCCTATTGCCCATCACGGTGCCACGCACGACGGATCAGCTCTGTCCTTCAAATGCTATTAACTGCAGGCTGGTTAATCTATATTCCTGTATGTTGAACACAAAGCACTGCTGGCTGAGGGATTAGGGGAGAATTAAGTTTTTTTTCTCTAATCCTGAATGTTTATAAATCAGTATTAATTACTTAAGGTGCTTTTAGAGAGTTTACATCCCAGTTTTTATAGTAATTTCATGATCCATCTGGCTAATAAAAATACTTAATTGCAAGAGAAGAAATAAAAGCTGTTGCTGTGAGCATAAGCATGCAGATCCTTTGCTTAACGGGGACTAATTGCTGTTATTATGGATTCTGATAAGTTAAAATTAATAGCGGGGGTAGCCACACCCCACGTCACTGTCTGTAAACATGCTGCGTAGATTCAGCCCAGTCTGCGGGAGAGAAGAAAGCTGAACCCCAGCCAGTGGAGCCCCCCTGGTTTTAAGACCACATTTAGGTCTTTGGTGCTTTTAAGGGTGTACGGGGGTTTTTGGGGTGGCATTTGGGTCTGGGATGGGTTTGGGTTTTTTTTGGGGGGAGAGGGGAGCTGAGTGGTAAGTGTAGGGATACAGATGGGATACCTGCAGGGTTTGTGCCCGGGCTGGCAGTGGCATCGCAGGCACTAGGCTGTGGTGCTGAGGAATGGGGGGGTGTGGGGGGAAACAAAGACAGACCTTGTCTTCAAAGGATCATCTTTCCACTGATAAGGACAATGGTCTCAAAGCAAAGAAAAGGGGGTTTGACTGGAGCAGGAAATCTTGCACTAAGCATTAGCAGGGCTATTGATTGCCCCAGATTCAGCATTTAATCCTTCCTTTAATCACAAATCAATTCCACTGTGTCTTTGAGGTTTTTCAACTTTTTATCCAAATGCTTCAGACTTCAGAAAAACGGGTGTATCCTGTGCAGGGCTTTGGGGCCCTGCAGCCCACCAGCACCCTGACACTGCTGCCACTTGGCAGCAACAAAAATTATAAATATTTGAGGTAAGCCCATCTCTCAGGCCCTGCTATGTTCGTATCTTTATCTTGGAATGAAGGATGCCTTTCTAATACTTTGTCTCCTTAAAGGCCTTAATCAACTTGGACTTTTGCTAGAAAGTGTGTTGGTTTTTCCTTCCTTTGATCTGTGTTTAGCTCACACAATAGACCAGCTGACAGGAGTTACCCTCCTGCCTCCCTAATGCTCAAGATTCTGTATTAGAATCAAGGACTCATTTTGGTTGGAAAAGACCTTCAAGATCATCGAGTCCAACCATGAACCCAGCACTGCCAAGCCCTCCACTAAAACATGTGCCCAAGCAGCACATCACTTCTTGCATTTAGCCCCAGAGCTCTGCTTTTGGGCCTGCTGGGAAGCAGCAGGGCTGGAAAATGCCATGAATGTGTGTGAATGAACATGGCTTGGTGCTGTGTTTCCATCAGCTTCATGTTTGACACTGCCCCAGCTCTTCCTGGCATAAAGATTCATCCATTGCAATTTACAGGGAAGTGAGTTTGGTTGGACTTGAGAATGTTGTTTTCTGTAGTTGGTGTGGGATTTTTTTTCTGTTTTATCGTGAGTTTTATATCCAGCAAATTTTTTTTTGACATGTTAATGCTCCCATTAGCTTTTGCTTGCTCAAACCCAGAACCCCTGAGATGATTCTTTCTGTATCTAACCCCAAGTCAGGTTCAACAGGACTCTTGGTCATGGCTGTAATTAGTTTGATACTGTCGGATCCTGAATGCTCCTGCCAGCACAGCTCACCTAACCAGAGTAATTCTAAGAAATACCAAATTGACCCTAAATAGTCTCTCATAGGTCAAGGCTTTCCATTCATTAATGGTTTGTCCTCTTCCTCCAGTATTGCTTTGATATTGGAAAGCTTGCTGGAGGAGAAAGTGGGCTCTGAGGACAGGCTATCCCTGACACAAAAATAAACACACACGGTGGAAAAAGAAACCCTCTTTTAACAAAGGAAAGAATGTGAAAGGTGATGAATGGTGGAAGGTATGAAAGGCTGGTTTTCAGCTGCTGAATTACTCTGATGGCATGTGGTGCTGTGAGAGAAGCAGTGTGATATATGAAAATAAAAACATTGACTATCTGAGCTGGAAGCTTCACTTCTGAAGCAGAAAGCTAAGGGTGCCAAATCCTGTTAAATTTTAATGAGATTTTTAGATACAACTCCTTGTTTGTCACTGCTTGAAGAACAACACTGCAGCCTGATAAGAGCGGAGAGCCTGTGAGTTGACACCTGCAGCCCAGCGTGTGGCTTTCGGGGCTGGAATATCAGCACCTCCAGAAGGCACTTTGGTCATTGCTGGTGGGAAGCGAGTCCTTTGGCTGAGCCATCAAAGCTGCTGTGCAGTCGCTTTTGCTGCCTCCCAGCTTTGTGAGGTTGCAGAGCGTGTGGGGCCCGTCCCCACGAGAAGGGGAGGACTGGCAGAGCTGCTGCCCTTCCCCAGCCACCTCTCTCTTCCAGCCCCCTGTTTCCCAGGTGCCCCCGGAGCAAAGTGGGAAGGAGGCATGGAACCTTATTTGTGTGTAAATAGAAGAGTGAAACTCTGGGGTGTTTTCACTGCTGTAATCATAGCTTGGCCAGTAGGTAATATTTCAGGTTTTTTGTCTTGTTCGTGGGAAGTGGAGAGGTGTGATCATACCTCGTGTTGCTTTTTGGGCATGTTTTCTTAACGGGATGCTATTTTTGCACCAGGCCCACCTCTCTTTCTGGTGGTTGCAAGAAGTGAAATGTTTCTCCAGCCTTAGGTATAGCAACTAGCATGATAAGAACAACATCATCATTCAAGTGGATGAGATTTGTGAAAACACCTCTATTTTTAATAAAGTTTCGCAAACAAACTTTCATGAGGGCTGAGAGGAAGGAGAAGGGGGATAAGAAAGCTAAACTATCTCAAAACATGACTTTAGAAGCTTTAAAGTACCAATACTTATTAACTCCTTTGGCATGCATTAGAATAATATTAATCCTGATAAACTGAACTGGTATTAGTTCAGATGTCATAAGTACTTCTAGAGGCATTCAGCTGTAATTTAGCATCAATTAACTAGAACATTATTTAAAAGTGCTGTTTTAATACATTAAATTTTGCAGCGTGTCCTCAGGCAGTTGCCAGAGCTGCTGTGAGCATCTCTTATCCCTCTCCATTGAGTTTCTAGCTGTCGCTCCTGCTCTCCTTTCACTTGTCAGCGTGGGCTTCCCACAGCCCCTGAACTTCTCTGGGGGGTTGGCACAGTGGTCTCACCTTCTGCTTAGCCTGGTTTTGTTGCAGGAAGCTGCTCCAAGGGACACTCCTGCCTCTTTCCATACCCTTTCCTGGTGTTCTTTTTCCTTCCTTGTGGACACCTAACACTTCCAGAGGTATGATTTTTTTTTCAACTTGGAGAGCAATTTTTTTGACCTTGAAAACACCCTCTGGAGCACACAGCTGCTGGTCAGGGCAGTGCCGTGCTGCTGGTTGTGTAGCCAGTGTCTGGGAATGTGGGATTTGTTCCTATCCCCGCCTGGAGCAGCGTGGAAGTGTTCACTGGGATGCTGGTGGCTCTGTAGCTGTGCCAGCACCCTGCCGTAAGGGACCGTGTGGCCTTGTCACAGTGCTGTGACAAAACTGCTGCTTGCTCAGGAGCTGGCAGGGGACTGCCTGTGCCTCCAGCTGCAGAACAGACACAGTGATTGCTCACTTTATCTCCCTCTTCTTGGGGAATGCCCTGGAAACAGCTTCTGCCTCCAAAAGATTGACTCTTATGATGTAGATGGAAAATGCCCAGTACAGCAAAGCATTTCTATACATTTCTGTAGTATTTCTATACATTTCTGTAGTATTTCTATACATTTCTGTAGTATTTCTATAGTACAGATCAATAGTAAGAGTCTGATACTGCAGAGTGGGACAACCTTTCCCCCCATATAACCTGTATGAGCCGACCTGCGGTCAGTCACTGCTGTGGAGTAGGAGGAGTCCACTGTTTTGCGCGGAGGAGTTTGGAAAGTGTTCGTAGTAGGTGTTTTCATCTCAAGAAGAAATTGCTGCTGCCTCGCTCCTTCCCCCCAGGGTGCTGAGGTGTGGGGCAGCGGGGCTGGGATGTGCTGCAGAGGGCAGAGAGCCCTGCAGGCATCTGCCCTGGGGCCTGGGGCTGCTTTCACGGGGCTCCCGACGCTTCCCAAGGAGCCCGACCAACAACTCCTGCCGCCCCCGGCAGCTCCCACCCGGCGAGCCGTGTTTCAGCTCACACACAGCGTGTCAAGGCAGGCAACATTCCCATTTGTAAAAAGGGCTGTTAACAACTGCTTTCTTTAGCCTCTGCCTCCAGTTTGCTGTTCTTGTTCGCTCCCTATGGAAGAAAAACTTGTGTGTCCTCGGCCAGTGACCTTAAGGGTCTGCACTGGTGCCTGCAGGAGGCAGGGAAATGTCTCTGTGGAAGCAGCAGCCTTTGACTCTGGCTCTTTCCTGTCTCGCTTGTCTGTAGCAGTGTTTCTGCTTGCATTGTTCTGTTGTGATACAGGCACATATTTTGGACTTAGAGAGTTTTATGGTATTTCTTCCCCCAGCTTTGTGATCTTTGCAGTCTTCCGTGCTCTCTCTGGGTGTGCCAGCCAAAGGCCACAAGCAGGGCTAGGCTGGCAGCAGACATAATGCCTCCTGTTAAAACCAACTGATAAGTTTAGACAATCCAGGTCCTAGTCCTTTCCTTAGATAGAAAGCAGGAGCTCCTCCGACACTCTCTGTGTTTCTGCAGTCACTGCAGTAAGCGGTGTTTCTGGAGACCAACACAGCCTTGAGTGTGAGCAAATCATCAAATGTGAATTAGTGAAGGATATGGCAGTCACTACCACAACCTCCTGAGCTCACAGAACCACCAAAGTCATGGAATTCAGACATGTCCTGCACTGCACTATCTTTTAGTTGTTGTGCTTCTTGAGAGACCGGTGTGGATTTGAGCAAACAGCTGAAGAACTGTGAAGTCCCTTGTAGAGCACAGAAATACCTATTTACTACTGGGAGAATGTTTATTACCAAACAGTCACACCATCTTACTCCTCTCAGTAATAAACCTCACGGGAGACCAATGAAACAAATCTGTAAAGAAAATTTGTAACTCCACTAAGTCTCTGAGTTTTAGTTGCAGTGAAGATGACGGGGGTTTACATCACAATAGGATTTTCCCCCTATGCTCCCGAGTTGCCTCCTTCATCCTGGGTACACACATGGTAATTGTGGGTCTCCCTCTTCCTCCTCCTCCTGTTCCACAAGCATTTTTCTCTTAAACTAGATCAGAGTAAGTGCCATTCTTAATCTGTACTTATCTTAATTTATGACTTCAGTTTCAGACTATAAGGAAGACCTGTGACCGTGAAGTTCGTCATTTTCCATCAGTGTGATAATGATACCTCTCCCTACGGTGTATTCCTGCATTTAGTTATGTTTCACTTAGGGCCACTGTTATGATTTTTATATGCTATATTTTTTCCCTTTTAAGCAATCAGGATTCTTTTAAGTATTTTGCAAGTCTTCTTTAACAGAGTGGAGGTGATTGGTGTGTTTCGCTATTTCTGTTCACTTTTTCCCTCCTGTCTGTCCCTGTACAAGAACTCAGTTCTGTTGGACACTGGTTAACCTCAGGGCTGTTCATCGGGCTGGGACTTTGATTCGCCATCTGGCTGACACACTTGACTCTGCTTTCTGCACAGTGGTGTGGCCCCAGATGCCTTAAAAATTATGGCCTTTTGCATTGTGTTGCATGGATATCTAATCAGTCACTTAGTAATTAACTCCTGTGTGCAATGCAATGTGTTTTCTTTATTCACTTCTCCTTGGCGTTCATGCAAGCTTCTGTGACGTGTTTGCTGAAGTAGTTTAGATTTCTTTTTGTAGCCCAGCAGGGTCCCCTGCCAGTGGTGTCATCCCTCCACCTTTTGGCTCTTGGACTTGTGTAGTCAGACCAGGCTGACATCACCCCTTGTGAAGATTTCACCTCAGTGAGAACAGTCATTACCTTCCATCTTTTTGTCTTTATGAACATCAAAGAGCTGCAAGTCCCAGCAAGCGAGGTCCTAGGGAGTGAGCTTTGGTTCAAGGTTCCCATAAAGCCAAATTGGCAAGTCCGGTTGGTTTTCCTTCGCAAATTGTATCGGGAATCTTGTCGGACATTCATCCTGAAGAGCCACTGCTGTCTGGGCAACTCCTTTGGACCCAACTGCTTCTTGCTGGTGCCTGTAGGTCCTGGAGCAGGAGCTGCCAGTATTGGCCCTGCTTTCTGAGGATAGAAAATTCATACAGTGAAACGCTGGGAGCTGACATTAGTGCTGAGATCCCCCGTGACAGCCACTGCCCTCACTGCAACCATTGGTTATGGCTTTCAGAAATCCTGAAGTAGCTCAAGTGATCAAGAGGTCAAACCGTGGCATTTAAGAGGGCAGCATGTGTGAGAAAATCAGTGTCTTTTATAAATATGTCACTACCTAAGGCACGGGGTGCAGAATTAAGGGATTTCCTAGTTTTATTGTTTGAAAGCAGAATTGATCTTTTATTCAATTTGAGATACGTGTAGTCAGTTGAGATGTTATTTATTTATTTTGACGTTGGGCACAGGCTATGCTTAATGCTCCCTGGAGCCTTTCAACTGTCTCTTTTGTACTACTCATGTTTGGATATTGCTGTCACTGTGGTTTCTGAGTACCTTCCAACCACGTGTTAAGCAATATGACCTAGCATATGTCTCATTTAATGTCTTCTCCGGTCCTTTGGGATGAAACAGGTTTGGATATATTTTGCTAGTTAAGCTTTTTTCCTTCTTTTTTTCTTTTTTTTTTAATTGCTCATTTTTAATGAGCTACAGATGGTGCCATTTAAGCCAGTAAAATTCGACCAACAATGTCAGTCTTTGCTGTGCATTTGGAGAATTGCTATTCCTGAGGGTTAATCCCAAGGTGTGCTGAATGTCCACAGCTCCTCAACTTCAAGAACAAGCAGTGGGTGCTTGACAACTCTCAAATTCAGTTCCCAAACTTCACACCACCCCACAGCCAATTTGATGAGATGCTTTCTATGCAACATGCATGATATGTACAACTCATGTTTTTCTGAGGGTTCATTGCAGTTCATTGAGGCGAAATCAGCTGTGAATTTGTACCTTCGAAGGACTCGTGAAGTTGCCTATTCTATTAATCTAATCTAGGAGTGTTGTAGTTGCCTGGTTTTGTAAACAGTGCTGTAGCAAGGACCGCAGCTTGAGAAGAGGAGCTGTGTTGTGGTCCTCTGTGTGTCTCAGTGCAGCTGTATGCTTATGTTGTCTTATTTACAACAGCCCAACAGCTTTCAAAGTTCGGCTGGTCGAGCTTCTGCAAACAGAAACAGGCATAAACTCTGCCCAGCCCAGTGAATGATGTTTTCCCGCAGCCTTTTGTAGTAGAGATTGCAGAGTCCGAAGTTATGTTTCAACTGCTTACATTGTAGTGTCAGGATAGATGATATCAGGAGAAAATAATCTCTTCCAGATAAAATTTGCTGCTTCATTAATACTCAGCTTGAAACGGATGATTAAAGGGAACTGTGCAGGTCTCTGCTTTGTGTTTGAACATGCTTGTAATCAGATGTCTGTGTTGAGAGAGAGATCTTGAGTGGGTGTGGGTCTTGTTGGCTATTGCAATACGCTAGGTTGCAACTTGCTAATTTAAATAAGAGCTGTTGGCTCTCTGCGGTTGTTCTTGCACCAGCTGAGTGTAATCCTTGTTACAGAGTCAACGTCACTGCCACATCTTCTCTCGGAGCACCCCTGGAGCCATTCGTGCATCTGTTACTTACTGAGGAAATACGTGGTGGTGTCCCTTGGGATTCATCTGGTTCCTGCCCGCTGCAGGCAGAGGGGGCAGCCAGGAGGGAGGCTCTGGGCATGGAGAGATGCCAGGGGGAGCAGCACGGGCTTGCAGGGTACTGGAATGAAAGTTGGGTGGTCTTTAGGCAAGGCTCTTAGTTAAGGGCTTTCTTGGTGTTGCTGAAGAAAGGAGAAGGGGATTTGATGAGAAATAAGCAGGGTGGGACAAGATTAACGATGATGGGCAGGTGCAGTGTGGTGATGGGGAGCCAGTTTATGTCTTGGTTATGATGCAAAGCCATGAGTGTTTTCCCTGGGCTGTGTGGCTCTGCAAACAGACTGCAGGGTTTCTCTAGAGGCAGCTCGGTTCCAGTGTGTGTTTGGTGCTTACTCACAGAGCACGCCAGGAAGATGCTGAATTTCAGTCAACAACAGTGACTTTCCTTCTGGTTTGTGAACTGGATCAGGGTCATGATGTAAAGGTCCTGAAGATGACAGCCTAGAGGGCTCTGGATGGCCATTAGATCTATGCCTACTAGAGTACTTCTCTGAGCCCATCACTTACTGGCATGGAATTGAATGGAAAACTGAGCTGTGGGGTGGAGAAATGCTCATCACTCACTTTACAGAATTGAAGCACAGTTAAGACTCTGTAGGGGAAGGTTTTATAATTAAATAGCTGGGACTTAGCTCCTGCTGTCTTTACACAGATTAGCTTGTGTTTTGAAAATCTCAAATGTCTTGCAGCTGTTAGGTAGAAATCCCCTCCCTGGAGCTTGGACTTGTACCTTTCTCTCCTTAAGGTGTCTCTTTAAATGCATCAATACATCAGCTACAGGCACTACCTGTGGGACTGTCCAGCTACAGGGATCTCTGCCTTTTGTTCTCTCCAGGGATCTGGGAGAGCTCACCAGTGTAGGAACTGTAGTGGCTTCAAGTTTAAAGCAAAAATTCCTCTCTGCACAGCCTGGAAATTCAGAAACACTTGGGGTAAGAATGGAAGTGCAGGAGGGAGGAGAGTGACTAATTAATCATCAATGTGCCCGGGAGACCAGCACTGACAGAAAACTGTCCCATGTGTGAGAGGAACGAGCAGCACCTCCTCAGGGACAGTGGGTACCAGTTTCCTGTGGTCCCACCAGGGCTGTTAACTGTGCACGTGCTGGAGTGCTGCAGGAGCCGTGCATTTCACATCAAGTCAGTCAGTCAGACCATCCTGCGTTGCTTTCTTTTCAATCAGTATGTTTTGAGGGCTTGTACATGAAAATCTCCAATTTGAGACACGCTTGGCTGTGCAATGTGTACGCTAGAAGTCAGTTCAGTTTAGCATTGTTGACTAAGGAAGGAAGTTGTATCTATTTTTTTCATAGGCTGTGATCAAGAGCATGGACTTCAACTAGTTTGATGGTACGTTGTTTTTTCTCCTCCCTTTTGGCTTGGATTTCTGATTTAGGTGGTATAAAAAGAGATCACCTCAGATTTAATTAGAACATTTTTGGTTTGGAGAGGTCATGAAGTGCTGTTTTCTAGTGTGGCAATCCTGTTACTGGGAAAATTCCTGTTGCAGGTGCCTTGTTAAGGACGTCCTTCTTGTCAAAGAGCAGTCAAGAAAAGTTATTGGGTCTTACATAAAGCGACAATGTACCCACACCTGGAGGCTGGCAGAGCAGTCCAGATTTATACATGTGCTTATTGTCACAGCCATCCTGGGCTAAGACATCTCCTGGGCTGGAATCTGAGTGGGGAATTCGTACACTCTCCTGCTATACATAGATCCCAGCACTGAGAAGCCATGAGGTTTCATCACAAGACTGATGATAGCGAGTATTTGGTTGCCAAGAGTGGGGCTTTGTGAGAAGTTTGACTCCAATTAAAAAACACAACCTCACACAATAGAAAACATAACCTCCTCGTGATAAGGAGGAAGAGATAAAAGATAGAACCCAAAGCAGTGTACTCTGGAAAGCACATACAAAATGTATGTGTAAACCATACAGTGTTTGGGTTGTTTTTCAGTAGTTTTTTTAAATCTTGTGATTGAGTGCTCTAGTTATTTTCAGGGTCTTATGGGAGGCTTTTTTTTTTTTTGAGTTTTGGGTTTTTTTCTTGGGACCAGCCTCTCTGAAATACCTGGCTATGTCAAGACACCTCTTGGTGCTCTCTATTGGACTCATTCTCATTCCAGGAAAACAGCTGAGGAATGAACAGAGCTTTGCAAGAGGACAGGGTTCAACCTGTTGGGTTCAGGTGCCCTTTGCCTTAGAAGTCTTTCCCAACCTTAACAGTTCTACAATTCTGTGTCAGATGCTGATGCTAAAGTGCCTGAGAGGTGACAAGTCAGTGTGATGGGAATGCTGTCCCCTGAAGCAGAAATGTGTCACCATGGCCATTGGACTTTGCAGGCACATGGCCATCGTCTTGCCTTAGAGGAACCCATCCGGTGGCGTGGCAGGCAGCTGGTCTGTGCTGTTTGTCCTTGTCGCTGTTAGTCCTGCATGATTTCTCTGCAAGATCTAATCTGAAACAGAGCAGTTTGGTGTTCTTTTGAGGAAACGGCTAAAAACATTCCCCTATGGCATCTCTTGTTGATTGTCTCTATTTACTGAATTGAGAAATTCTCATTGTATTCCCTTGGTTTTGATCACTGCAATCAAATGAGGATCATTTTAAAAAGAAAGAGCAGTATTGTGCACTGGTGAGCAAATAATGAAAGACTACTAGATGGGAATAATGGATAGCAGGAGAGGGAAATTTTTGAAAAAAGCTAGATTCAGGAGCTAAGTAGATTTGATGAAAGCTATCTTTCAGAACTCTCTGACACAGCTTTAAATAAGTCTTCACCTGCCATAAGAAGTAAGCAAGAATTTAATGTAAAAGCCCATATAGAAATTGAATTGGACTTTCAGACTGTGTGCCTAGACATGACATTCTTCCTTCATCCATCCAGACTTCCTTTTATTTCTGTGTGATCTTGCCGTGAACGCTGCTGAAGTGGGATCTGCCCACACAGCATATTGCAGCTTCAGTGCCGAAGGCAGTATCAGCATCCATCCACTTTCATATCTGTATTTGGTTAGAGGTGGGGGAATCCCTTCCCTTTTGGATAGCAGATGTCAGTCTCCTACTCTCCTGCAGCTCCCAGAAGTGAACTCTGCCTGACTTGTGTTGGAGTACAACACGGAGGAAAGGATCCCCCCTGCAAGCACTGGATGATAAATAAATGTGAGACCTTAAACAAACTCTCTTGAACAGCATTAGCCAGATCTCTGCTCACCGGGTAACAAATGCCAGATCAGGTTTCCCTGTCTCCTCTCATGTTTTACACTCAGTTACAACACCTTTGAAATAAGTGCTTTGGTCAAGAGCAGCCCACACTTCTGTCTTCAGCTGAAGAGTTCCTGCGGCTCTGAGCAGGATTTTGGCAGAGTGTGTGCAGGCACAGCTGACTGTCCCTCCTGACACATGGAAGGGGGGACTCCCTCCTGATGGAAGGAGAGGGGGAACTCTTGGAGCTGTTCGTAGTGCAGTGTTGTGGGGCTGTGTAAGGGCCTGGACCCTGAGAGAGGAGGATCGAGGGTTATTGGTGCTGAGCAGAGACTTAGTGGTGGCCTTTTTCAAGTGCTTTGCTTCAAATGAGCTCCCACCCTGGGTACCTGGCACCTGTAGGACACTATGGGGGTAGCAGTGGGTTTGAACTGCTGCTGGTTGCTGAGGTGCGCGTGCTCTCTTGGGGAGGAGGACAGCCTCTGTAAATGAGCAAAGAGAGCAGGCTGCAGGCCAGGATAAATGTTTGAATGCTGGCCACCGGCCTCACCTGCCATCTTCTCCTGCAGCCTGGCTCTGGCTGACCCCAGTGCTGGGCCACCACCTCCCTGTTGTCACAGGGACTGGAAATACCTCCTGACACTGCCCCTGGAGCCAGCAGTCCAGGGCAAACCCTGTTCCCAACAACAGGTCTGTCCCAGAGATCGCCCTCCATGGGGTCCTGCAGGATGGGCAGGGTGGTGGCAGCGGGTGGGAGCAGATGTGCAGCCTGGGCAGGCAGCAGTGACCACCAGGGCACGGGTGGAGGAGTCCTGTGACACTGAGCCACAGAAATGCGTCTCAGCACTGGCTGTGGCAGGACCTTTGCCCAGCTGCCCCTGGGCACAGGGGGTTCCCTGGGACTGGTGTGCCAGGCTGAGCAGCCCTCCTGTACTGCCATGAGCTGAGAGTGCCAGGCGGGCTGTCACATGGCCGTGGGCTGTAAGGCGTGGTAGTCCCTGATGGGTCTGTTGGCAATCTGGGAACCACTGGCTTGTTTGATAATCACAGCTACCCCCTAGAGATGGCTGTCTTTGGAAAGGAGAGCAGGTACTGAGAGTCGTGGTGGCCCCACTGGCAGTGCAGCTCCGGGCTCGCAGGAGGGCAGTGAACTCATGGTGGCTGCTGCCCTCCAGCATTTCAAGAGAACAGAAACTTGCACATTAGCTGTTGCTGTCATGACTTCGTTCAGAACATCATGCTGCAATCCCACGAGCTTAATTTTGGTTTCGACCATTTATAAAGAGCTGCCACAGGCCGTGTCTAGTTTACAGTTCATACTCACTGCTGCTGGGGTGATTGTGGGTGGCAGCGGTGCTGAGGTCTCCTCGCTGACCCCCAGCCAGCCCTGCTGGGGAGCTGGGATGCCCCTGGCCCTGTCCATGGCCTGGATCTGGCACTGGAGCAGAGCTGAGCTGAGGCTCTGCCTGGTTCTCACCTGTTGTGCCAGGTTCCATTCGCTCCCCCAAAGCCAGACAGCACTGTGCCTTCATCGTGAGAGTCTGTCAGGGAAAGGTCCCCTCCTCCGTGGGAGGGAAAAGGGAGAAAAGGGGGTTTATACTCTTTCGTTCATGGGCTAATGCAGCCTGATGGAAGGAGCCACGTCCCCACTGCCCAAGGTCAGCCTGCAAGAGCACTGCCCAGCCCGCAGGAAAACCCTCCTGTGGAAGAACACTGGGCCACAGACATCTTCAGCCTCGAGAGGATGCAACTGTAGCCCTGGGAAAGCTGCACAAAACACCCCTGTGTCCTTGGCCCAGGCCTGGGAAAGCAGAAGGAGTTGAAGAAAACAACCAAGAATAACAAGAATGTGTTTTGAGATTTGCCAGCATGAGGAGAGGTGATGTCCACCTATCAGAAGATGGAATAGGACTGATGGACAAGAACACCCAGCCAATGATGGGTAGCAGAGACACTTCTGGGCTGTAGTAGAATGGTATAAAAGTTTAGCTGTGTGTGAACAAAGGGCTTTTGCTTTTGCCTTTCACTTTTCCTGACAAAGTCTTCAGCCTGCCTGTGTGTTTATCTGACCGTCGCAACACCCTCCCAGCACTTGGGGAGACTTGTTAATGCTCCACCAGCCCTGCCATGATTTACAAGCTGATCTGTGGGTGCAAAATTGCAGATGGCCACATATTATAACAATGCCAGGAATGGCGAAACGTCTTCTGGAATCGCCTTCGGCTCCAGCGTTGAATGGAAAACCCTCGAAGTGCTCCAGGCTCGTTCGAAGGCACAGGACTGAGCGTGTGGCAGACGGGCATCGCTCCCCAGTGGGCTGCTCCTGTGGGCACCTCGCTGGCCCAGCAGCTTTGCCCCTGCCCTCTCCAGGGCCAGCTGCATCGTGGAAGACCAACTGTCCGCCCTGCCACATCTAAAGGAAAAGGCAGAATTCGTACCTGCAGGGCTTGGGGGTGAGGTTGGGTTTCCCCCTGCCCTTGTAACAAATCATGCCCCGAAGTGGTGAAGCTCTGCGTCTGCTGGGTTAAAATTGCCTGTGATCTTAATGACTTGAAGTTTTAAAAATTAAATTCGAGCAGGAGTTGATGTGGCAGGTGTAGTTTCTTCAAATAAGAGATGATGAAAAGTAAAGAAGGATGAATAGATTATTGTTTTTATTAAATGTATTATGGAGGAATAAATTCTTCTCATGAACAGGCTTTCTTCTCTTATTCCCATCCTCTCAATAAACCATTGCCACGATGTCAGTTAATACTGTTTGGGGATCTTGCTCAGGAATGTTTTAGATTGGAAGAAAGAAATTCATATCACAAAACAAACTCTCTCTGTGATAGCCATAAAGGTTACTGTAGTTTAGAGAAAGTAAAATATTTACCATCCGATTCACATAATAGGTAAGATAAAGAGTGAACGCTAAGGTGGGGAGAATAGCCTGAGGGCACAAGCCACTCCTACCAATACCAGCCGGGATTAATGAACGGCTTTTGCTCCTACTCGGTTTTCTTTGCTTTGTACTTGAAAGTCTTTGCTGCAGTAACTTCAGACTATAATTAGATTGACTGGAAAACTGAATTATGTGCAAAGAACTGCTCAGATCACAAATGAGGTGCATGAGCTTTATTTGTCCACCCTAAGCGTGGGTCACCTTCAACAAGCAGCAAAATAATTCCCGCATTTAATAAAATAAAATAAAAGAAAGATGTGTCTTAAGAAGTTGGGTAGAAAGACACAGCAGTGTTAGTCTGGAGAAGGACGGAGTGTCGTGGCTTCTTCAGCATGGCAACCTTAAATGAATGGCTTTGACAGGAGTACTTGAGTGTCAGCATCATAAAAAGAATGGTGTTAACCTACCTGAAGTTGGAGCACTTGCTGTGGGGATGAAAAGATTTCATTGACCATTGTTCTTTGAACTTAATTAAAGATCAGAAACCCCACTTTCTAGGCTTGGAAAAAGAGCAGTTTTGGTGATCATCTCTGATTCCTTTTAATATGTGTATTTTTTCATCTCACCTTTATTGGTGAGATTATTTATATGAGATTAAATGCTCTCATAGTTTTAGTGCAGAGTGTGATAAAGCTGGGAGACAAACATGCAGGGTCTGAGCAGCCCTGGCTCTGGCACTGTTATTAAAGGCATCTGATGTTGCTCAGCAGCTCAGGAAGGTGTACCAGTAACGGCAGTGTTCTGGAAACTGGGGAGATGCCTCTCAGCACCAAACCATAGTGCTGAATTCCCATGGGCTCTGGGGCAAGGAATGGAGTTTGAGGTAACAGAACTAAATGCCCAGAGCAGTCCATCGTACAAACCACGCTCCCTAGGGAAGCTTTGCCCACAAGTAATCCAATTTCTGTTTGAAATGAGCTTGAGTCAGCTGCAGAGCTCTAGTCTGCCCTGGCTTTTCTCCGGCAGCAAACAGGAGGGGGACCACCAACCTTTTCAGCCCACACTGCATGTTCCCCATCCCCTCTGCCAGGACCACAACTAGTAGGAATGAGTGAGAAATGATTTNGTAAGGTGTCCAAGGGGAAGCCAAAAATTAGGTTTTATCCGTTATTTTCATGTGTGGTGGGGTAAGATGGAGACAGGTCCTGGTGCTGACCCTCTGCGGTGTCCGGCTGTCGCAGCAGTGCAATGCCAGCATGACTGCAGACCTGGGCTAAGGCCTCTGACAAGATCTGAAAAATAAGGGAAAGAATTTTACAACTGAATAAAATGTGAAGTCTATAAATTTAATGGGCCTTGCATTTTGAATTACAATGGAATAAATTTTCCTCTTAAAAGGAGAAATTGTCTCACATGTGACTTTCTTTGGTGTTTTACAAGGTTGTGAAGGAAACTTCTGAGCATGTTTTGGCAGTTCATGTTCTGTGGTCTCTATTCAGAAGATATTTTTTAATTTCCCTCTACAGTTAGGTGTCTCTTGGGGCATCTCCCCTGGCTAACTCTTTGTGTTAAGCACCTAGAAAGTTGGCAGCATCCTTAAAACTTCAAATGCATTTGGAGCAAAGACTCTTGTTGGGACATATGAGTGTGATCAGATGTGAAACTGAGTTTGACTGACTTCTCCTGAGATCTGCTTACCTTCAGTTTCAGTGAGACAAGTTGTCCTCCAAAGAATCCTTTGAAGAATTTCTCTTGCATGTTCAGATGAGGTACCTGCAGGAGGAACGATTAGTTTGGTGGTTGGATGCCTAAGGTTAGCAGACGGATCGTATGTCACTGTGATTTTTATTTTTTTTTTCAATAAAATGAGGGTGGAATGCAGGATTGGAATTACCTCATGTGCTTTAACTTTGCAATTAATGTTTGTTTGTTTGTTTTTTTATTAAACTGCCATCACAAGTGCCCTTTTAATGAACTAGCTGGTGGTGATCCTGGCACGCATGTGCTCCCCAACCAAAGGCAGCGTTAGCACTGTCCAAAGTGGGGTCTGTGGAACCCGAGGGACATGGGCTGTGGCTCCCTGATGCAAACCTGCAAGCTGGCCTTTGGGGGGACACAAGCATGGCGTGCTCTGCAGGCATTGTGGATGTCTGTCCTGAAGAGGGTGACAGTGACGGTGTTTTCTGTAGTCCTGAAGAAGGTGACAGTGACAGTGTTTTCTGTAGTCCAGTAAGCACTGACCACTCTGTCCTCCGAAGAGGAGGAGCAGGACATTGAATGCAGAGTAAGTGCACGGAGCTGCCACCTCTGGTGAGGCTCCCCACAGCACAGAGTTATGAATAACCCCATTCACTTCTGCTGCTCGTGGGCTCAATATTTCCTATTCTCTTTTGGTCTGAGTTCAGATATCAAAGGTCAGCATAAGTTCATGTTACTATTTCACCACAGAAGTGTTATATGGTTATTGAAAAATAATAAGAAATACAGGGGAATAAGGTTCTTTTTAATACCTGGTTTCCTTTAAGGAGGCATCAATTGCTCTCAGAATGTCTCTGGTGAGTCAACAGCAACAGTCTTGGTCAGTGTGCTCTTAACCACTTCTATAAATCTTCTAGTCACAATGCTGGCTAAGCATTCCCACAGTGTTAGTTTGTAGGGTTTGCTTGATTCCTCTCTCCTCTCCCTGCCTCGCCTCCCCTCCCCTCACGCTGATAATAAATGTTTAGTCTCTTACAAACTGCAGCAAAGTGGAAGGAATTAAAATGAATGTGGAGAGCAAACACCCATTTTCTCAGGAGGCTGGGGTAATTTGCCTCTCTGTCCTCTAAGCCCAGTGCCATTGGGTGCCTATGCAAATACTGGACTGCTATGCCTGTAATGTGCTTAGCATTAAAGGTGGAAAGAGAGGGCCAACCTCAGTACCCACAGCTTTCTGGCCGGCCTTCAGCCACAACATGGGCTTGACTTGAAGACACTCCGCCCTGTTCCCCACCCAGCTGGGGTAGGAAACCTCAGTCCTTTGCCTAAACACGAGTGTCGTTTTGTGGCTTCTTTTGAGAGCGCTCTGCAAAGGGGAGTAACTGTGCAGAGAAAGGGCTAAGCCCAAGGAGTACAGTCCTTGCAGAGGAATCAGCCAAGTGCTCCATCTTGGTACACCCCCTGGCACTGTGTCGGTGTGGGACAGACTTTGGAACCCTGAGCGTGCTGAGCTGCCATGCTGTTTGGTGCTTCCACCACTGCAGCGATTCAGGATGCGGGGGCTTCTCCTTTGCAGGATCAAGGACCTGCTCCAGGAAGAGGCAAGTTATGGACAGTGCTGAACACCACCAGATGTGACTGAGTGATGTGGGCAGTCAATGTGCTTGCCCACAGCCTGGGGATTGAGCATGGAGATATGGGCTCAGAAGGTTCCAGGGTGGATTAGAGCCTCTCACATTAGATCTCAAATACTAAGTCCAAAATCAGCTCTCTTCAGGCTGGTGGACATTTAGCAGCCCTTCATAAGCATTCACTATTGCAGGCTGCAGGAGTTTGCTTCTCTCCAAAGGTCAGCCTCTGTCACTCAAACCCAACAAAACCAAAAGTAAAGAAAGAATTCAGGCTTTGACTGATACCAGCTTGGTTAGGTGAGGGAAGCTGGTCTAAAACTGGTGTGCAGGTCTTTGGAAAATTGCTCTCTTAATAATTGTCATGTGGCAGCACGTAAAGGTCCTAGCCACATATGCTTTATAAGGTTCATTTTTTTCCTGAAGTGAAGGGTGTTGGGGCTACATAATTCTGGAGCTCCTGAACCAATACTTTGGGAACGGATTTGTGTACAGCCACCCCCAAACATCTCCAGATGCATTGCCCAGTTCCCCACTCATCAGTTTGATAAAGGCTTATCTTGGGAAATAAATGTTTGAAAACAAACAAATAACTCTATTGTGTAAAAAGTTCTCTGGAAGGAAGGTTTGTTTTTATTTCTGTGGGTGTGGAGCTAGGGATCAGAGGCAATGATGTTCCCTATTATTTAAAATTATTCATTTGGAGAATTTCTCCAGTTCAGCTTGGGTTTTAGTCCTTGAAGGTCACTGCTGTTATTTTTCCATGAGGTTTTTTTGCATTGCAGGAGCAAGAAGCTCAGGGCCAATATCATGTGTTGGGCTTGTCCGGGCCTCTGCCAAACTCGTTTCCTGTCCTGGTCATGACTTTCTTTTTTTTGAGGCATATTGCAAGTCAGGTCACACAGTCCTGTCTCATTTCTTTCTGATGGGCCGGAATAAATCTCTCCCAGACTGAGAGGTATAATGACTGTCCCCAGCTCGCTCATCACCTCTGCCTGACTAGCTCAGTAATCATGCGGGACAGCAGATCTCCAGTGAATATTGGATGTTTGCTTCCTGGGCTCCCAGCGTGGGGATGGGAAGAGGCTGCTTTTAAAACTGCCCTCTCAAGCTTCATGTCCCATTGCCTGTCAAAGTGCCCTTCTCCCATGTTTATGAGCCTCTGCTGGGCGCGAGGTGTTTGCTTAGCCAGTGGTTTGGATCAGATTTGGCTGTTTATCCCAAGCACAGAGCATCTGTCTGTACATGTGTGCATGTAGGAAAAGCACCTCCAGACTCCTGACTGGCACTTCTGTGAGCCCCGCTCTGCTCTTCCCAGCACCCTCCTCCATTTGTGGAATGGCATGGGGGGGTCAATTGGGGTCATCTCCAGGAGAGGAGATATAAAGCGGTAGAAGACCCACCTCGCCTTGCACTAATTGGCCTTCGCAGTGGCTGACTTTATGGAGGGGTCAGGGGGCAGATGGCCAAGGTGATGACATATTTCACATCCTGAGACCTGCAGGCCCTATTGATTTGGAGCACGACGGTGCTGCCTTTTTAGCTCTGCTCCACCCCAGCTCTAACTAGCTGCCTGTTAGCATTGCTTTGGGGACACTATTGTGTTTCTAACATCTCCTCACTGCACTGCCCTGATGCTCAGTCTAAATTTACTACTGCTGGATTGTTTTCATCGTATTTTCCTTCCTTATAAGACCTGCTGTCCTCCTGAGCTGTTCTTGCCTCCCCTGTGAGCCAGCCCAGTTTCCATCTGGGATGTGCTGTAAGAAGACAGCTCATGAGGTCTTGTCTGCGTTTTATCCATCACTCCTTCAGTGCTGCTTTGGTGAGTTGTGACGTTGGGGCTGGAAACCTGACAAGAGGCTGCTTTGATTAGGTGGCGTTGTGGCACAAGGTGCCACGCTGAGCAGGGATGAGCTAGTGAAGATGCACTACCACCCTTGCTGCTTTTCTGCCTTTAATAAATAGCATAGGGGCTGTTCACTGACGGCTATTTCTTGTTGTGCTGTGTGGCTGACTGCAAACCACTCTGCTGGCCTCTGTGCCCTATTTATATAGGGCAAAACAAACTGCTAAGAGCGCTCTTTGATTATTATGGTTCTGAAAATGAGTGTATGAGGGAGTGCTGCATCCTGTAACTGCTGGCATTAAGGTACCACCATCTTTTTCTTATCAGACTCACTGGCAGGCACAGCTTTAGTCAAAGGCTTCCTGCCTTGACAGCTCTCTGCTCTATCCCTTGGAGAAGGAATATTCTTCAGCCATCAGCACAATCCTGCTGTCATGCTGAGGAGCTGCAAGCCTACAACACAGCTGAAACTCCAGGAACTGTGCTTGGTTCCTGGCAAAATGCATCAAAAGAGAGGGAGACATTTATCCTGCTACTTTCTATGGGTGTCTAAATATATATATACTCAAAATACCAATGTGAGGGGCTATCTTCCCTAACTAAAATCTATCCTGTTCTGGTCTGACATTGAAGAAGTTTTGCATTGCATCACTTGAATATAAAAGTGCAGCTTGTGTTCAGGCACTCCAGTCTCTGGTTTGAATCAGAACCAGACTGCTGGTGACCACAAGTTCAGCAGTATAATGGCTGTTCATGTGGGCCCAGTATGTGCTCTGATTTATTAACCCTGCTCCAATTGCTAGCAGAGAGCCTCCCACATCACAGAAGTGCCCAGCTGGAGGTGTTACTGGGGGCCTCAGATGGGAAATCTGGAAGTGGATGAACCTGGAGACTCAGAGGCTTCTGGGCATCAGAAGCAGTCCCTTTGGATCAAGTTAAAGCAGAGCAGTGCAGAGACTTCTGATTTGACACTGCCTATGGGTTGTGTGTCCCAGGTATCAGTAACATGCTAATGTGCTGCCAGTACAGATTTGAGGGGAAGATATTTTTAAAAGCAGTGACTAACATGCCAAATTTCACTATTCAAAATCTTTATTGTATTCCTAATATCATTCCCCTCACCTGCAGTTTTCTCAAGCAGGGCTTGTGCCAGCCTTTGGTAACCCGAGTCAGGCTCCCATCCGGAGGTCCGTCCTACCCCCAGCCCCGGGCAGGGGAGATGGTGTTTTATGTTCCCCCTGTGGCAGGACACTGGAGGCTCTGTAGCAGCTCGTGAGTGCCAGCTCATTCCAGGAGAGGGGCCTCTGAAGCTAAATTTATTTTATCAGTTTCTCAGTGGTGGAGGATTTCACAGTCAAAAATGAGTTGTTTGGACTTTCTCTCCCTCCTTCTGTAAATTCCTCTATGGTTAGCTTTTCCATGTTGGGTAGCCAGCCTTATTTTCCAAATATGCATATAACAAATGGCCCTGCTTTGTGTAATTATAGTGCTGAGGCATCTCCTGAGGAGCCAGGGCTTGGTGCTCCCAGCACTCCCTGAAGCAGGGACTGGGGGGCACAGGGACAGTCTTTTAGAGCACTGGGACTTAGTACAGAAAGTGTCCATGGTGCCACACAGAGAGTGGAGGAGAAGCAGCCCAGCCCTTCCCATTTCATCTTTTCATCGTCAGCAAAACTAATTCCAGACCCCCGATAGAGAAGTCTCAACCCTTTGTTCATCCTTCCCTTTTATTATTTTTTTAAGCAAATCTTAAGAAACACACAGGCACCCACACACATGCACAGAGTTAGTTTCAAGTCCTAACAGGAAATGTGTAATCTGCTTGAAGATTAAAGTGCCAAGTGCTTCTCTTAAGATTGGGAACCTGACACGGATGTGATTATGAATTAGAGATTGCTTTGTGGTATCAGTGGGGGGAAAAAATGAATGTGAAGATAGAAGGGTACAGACTTGTTGAGTTCTGCAACCATCTTCAAACAGATATGGGGAGCCTGGAGGTTTTGGTTGTTACAGGATATGTGGAAGTTAAGCCAGAATGTTATAAGAACATATTTTTTACTTTTGTTAAGCTCTTGTGATAGGAGAAAACCACTAATTTTTCACCAAAAGTTGCAGAGTAGATGTCTGAACATGTGCCCTCAACACTGAAGGATAAAAGTGTACTATGTGAGTTTTCAGAGAGAAATTCCTTACTGCTGTCTTGGTGGGGAAAATGAACCATTCCTACTTTCAGAGCAGGGGTAGCAAGAGAAGAATTCTCCATCCCACTACAGGCAGAACTGCTGCTTTCTGAGGAACAGAGTGCAGCGCCTGCCAGATTATCCCAAGTTTACTCCTACTGCCAGAAAAAATTAAAAATAAACCTTGTCAAAAAGCTCTCCAGCAGAGTAAAAGTTTCGTACCTGGCTTACAAAACTGGAAGCAAAGAAGCAGAGTGGAGAGACAACAGATTAAGGTGCTCTCCCTGGTGACAGCTCTGCTCATCACTCCTGGATGCTGATCCTCAAAGCTGGATGCTTGCCCGGCTGCTGGTACAGCTGGAGCTCATGTTCTGCCACTGAACATGGCTTGCCAGAGTGAGCAGCTCTCTAAGCTTACTGGGGCTGTTTCCTAACTATACTTTTAGTTTAAGAAGTGTACAAATATCTTAAAAGTAACCCCTTTAACTTTTCTCCCTTCCTATTACTCAGAATAATGAAAAAAACGTGCTTGGCTTTAAAGTCTAGAAAAGAATGAAGTAGGTGGTGTTTTTTTCGGAGACCAAAGCTAACTCTGGACTGCAGAGTGATTTGTCTGCTTTTCCTGTTGTAGCTCTGCCTGGAGAGCTGGATTTCCTTACTGTGAAAACGGACCATCAGTGCTCATCTGAAGTGCATCACCTTTGCCAGTGATGTCTGTTAATTATTTCACAGGTTGCCTGTGATGTCTGTTAATCATTTCACAGAACCCTAGAATGTTTCAGGTTGGAAAGAAGCTCTGGGGTATCTTGTCCTACCCCACCTCTAGCAGGAACACCTGGAGTGTTCAGACAGCACCTCCTGTGTTTGGGTTTGTGCCCACTGCCCCTTGTCCTGCCCCTGGGTGCCACTGAGAAGAGCCTGGCTCTGTCTTCTTTGCACCCTCCCCTCGGGTGTTTGTATGCACTGGTGAGATCCCCCCAAGCCTCCCCTCCTCCAGCAGCAATGCCATGGGACTGACTGCATCCTCCTTCCTGCCATGTAAGTGGACTCGAACGGGCTTGATCGTCTTACTAAAATCAGGATGAACTGGACCGAAACCTAATGTGATGCAGTGTAATTCTGTCCCATCAGAGAAAGGTCACAGAAAGGGAAGAAAAAGTCCTCCTTTGTTTTTTGGATGGATTCAGGTCTGGTCAACAAAGCCTGGGATTGAAAGGCCTGAGAAAAGCCTTGAGTACGTCAATGCTACAGCAGAGGCTTTTGCGCCCTTGTTAGTCTGCTGTAGAGCTCTGGAGGAGTGCTCTTCCTTTTAACTAAGATGTGTTTATGTTCAATCCTAAACATCCACTGGTCTGATTACGTGACCAATGTGTCTGTCCTTGAACAGGCAGCAGTCACCAGTATTGAGGCCATGCTGCTGAGAACGCAGCTGCGCTGGGCAGGGCACGTCTCCAGGATGGAGGATCATCACCTCCCTAAGATCGTGCTCTATGGTGGACTCACCACCAGCTGCCGTAAGAGAGGAGCCCTGAAGAGGAGATACAAGGACTCTCTGAAGCAATACCTCAGCCTGGGCCATATTGACTACCATCAATGGTCCACTCTGGCCTCCATTTGGGAGGCATGGAGACACACCATCCATAACGCTGCTGATTCCTTTGAGAACGCATGCAGGATCAGTCTGGAGGAGAAAAGACAATGCAGAAAGAGCCGTGCCTGACCAACACCGCCTATGGAGACTTTCTGCTGTGCCTTTGGCAACCGGACTTGCCCATCCTGCATTGGCCTTTTCAGCCATCAGCGCGCTTGCAGCAAGCATGGGTAGAGCCCTTCCCAAACCGTCATTCGCGAACCCGAGCCATGATGATGATGATGATGGTTTAGGTTCACAGAAGCCTTTTCTGCTGATCACCTGCCCTCGGTGCAACACCTGCCCACGGTGGCTGTTTGAGCTGGCAGTGAGTGCAGGCGCGTGCCTGGCACGTGCTCACATGCATGTTGTGTGTGTGAGCGGACACCAAAGGGGCACGCTGACCCTCCACGGCCCGGCTTATCGCAGCCTCCAGCGTTTTATCTCACGGCACGTACGCCGGGTGTGCATTATCTTCATGGGGTTCTGTGTCTCCAAAGTGCTGTCGGGGGCTGTGCATCCCAAGGGCAACAGGCTGCGTTCTCCCTGCGCAGCCACGCTGGGCATGGCAGCACCGCCGTGCCCAGGATTGAAGCACCGCCGTGCCCAGGATTGCAGCACCACCATGCCCAGGATTGAAGCACCGCCGTGCCCAGGATTGCAGCACGACCATGCCCAGGATTGCAGCACTGCTGTGCCCAGGATTGAAGCACCGCCGTGCCCAGGATTGCAGCGAGGGGGAAACTGCCACCAGGCAGAGCTGCTCTGTGCCTTGGCCCCAGGGTACCTCTGAGAAGGAAATGTTGTTCCCCAGTGAGACATAAGCAGAAGAGGTTATTTCGTCTCCTCTCTCCCATGCGTAATTCGTCGAGTCTCATCTCTGTACTCCCTGCTTTGCTTTTACATGATGGGTTTCTGGGACTACGTATATAAAGGGAGTGAGGATGGGTGAGCAGTCAGTGGGTGAGGTGTGAGGGTGCACACTACTGTAGTAATGCAGAGCCACTTATTTGGAGAGTGGCTACATTTGAAGTTACTTTAAAAAATGATTTCCAAATAGCCAAGAAGTTACAATGCTGCTTGGGTTTTCTTCTTTTTGGCTTTCTAAATTGGAACTCTTGTGCAGCCTCAAGCTCTCTGCCTCTGAATTGACTGGCAGTACTGCTGTGGGCTCTGCACACAAATTGAATGCTAATTTTAGGAACTGAAAGAGTTTTAATTAAAAAACCAACAAACCAAAACAACAGCAAAAAAGAAGGTTAAAAGAATGAGGATATCTGTTTCTGAAAGAGCAAATGTATGATGAAAGGCTACAGGACTGTTTCTCTTGTTTTCCCAAAAGAATTAAGTTTGGCTGTAGATCTGCAAGGAAGGAGTCACAGAAACAACATTTAAGTGAGGAATTTGGTCCTCAGCCAGGAAGGGCACGCAGGGCTCTGGTGCTCCTCACGCGGTGACAGGCGCGGTGTTGCACCGTGGCTGTTGGCAGTGGCAGGAGCCCAGCCCGTGTGTGACCTGGAGCTGCCTTCTGGAGGAGCAAGGGAGAGCTTCGGGGGTCCCTCACACCCCTCTGGGCAGGTGGTTCCTTTGCCTCGGGGCAATTTGCCTTTGTGGTGGCACTGGGCTCAGTGTGGCAGGAAAATGCTTTCTTGTAATGACAAGGATGGCTCCCAGATAGTGCATGTGCCTGAATTGGTTTTCTGGAGCAGTTTGCCTACCATGAGCCTCACTTAAGGGCCTGCCTTCCCTTGGGATGGCCACGCTGGCTTGCTTTAATTTGCACTTGTGGTTTTTGCCCTCCCTCGTAGCCTCATTGTGTTCTTGTCCACTTTCACCCAGCCTCCCCTAAAACCTGGAGCAATCCCAAGCAATACCAGGCAGAGTTGGCTCTGGACCACATCTAGGGTGGGTATGACCCATCCCAGGTTCACTGGGGCCACTCCTGGCCAGGCTGATGCCATCCTTGTCTGATGGATCACCGGGCGATGGGCTGGGTGATGGCCAGGAACTCTTGACAGGGGCAGGGTTTTGCCCTTGGGTACCCTCCTTGCCCATGTCCCAGAGGCCTGAAACCCAGCCCTGCTGCACTGCCCAGCTCAGGGACAGTGAGGCACCACCACCACAACCTCCCTGGATGCCAGGGGAGATCCAGCTGCTGGCTCTGTCCTCTCCTCCCACTTCCCTTCAGCATCACACCTGGGAAGAGCCACCTTTCTCACTTGCTGAACAGGGGCTTTAAATTGGTGACTGATGTGTGTATTATTGCAGCAGCTCCTTCCCCTGGGATGTTCCACTATTTATTCTCATAAGGGCAGGATGAACCCAGTCAGCCCCAATAATAGAAATGTCAGAGGCTGCTGAGGATTTGCTGAGATAAATGCTTATTGGAATTTTAACATGGCAGGAAGCATCAATTTTGATAGTAATTTCCTTTGTGGAAGAGCTTTCTTGATTTCTTCTTATTCAGGTACAATTTTGTACCATCTGGGCTCCTTTATATCAAGAGTTTGAATTATAGAATTTTTAAAAAATTACATTAAAAAACTTTATTAATGTTGTAATGTGCCACTATGAGTTTGCTGAAGCTGAGCTCTGAGGAAGAGCTGCTATCATGACTAGTTTTTTTTCTGTTTCTTAATTTAATTTATGAGAGTATTTATGGTCAGAAGCAACAGCATGAATAATTACTGGGATTTCCAGAAAATGTTTAAGGAAACGAAGAAATGTGTCATTTAAGGAAAACAAGAAATGTGTGGCTTTTCTACTTTGATTATATATGTGAGAAAACTGTTGTATTAAAATAATTTCAACTGTTGGAAACCTGCAACATTTGTTCTTTGCTTAAATGCCCATTGCAAGGTGGGAAAGGACGTGACTTCTGGGGGTTTTTTTTATTCTTTCTTGTGGATTGGTTTGGTTAGGTTTTTTTTTTAAATAGAATCTGTTCAGAAATATAAATCCTAATATCACATCTCCCTTGCTGCAAAGTCAAGTCATCCTAGCAGTTGTTATTTCATCAGCTTACATGTTTGGAAAGTGAGTACACAAAGTTTCAATGGTAATTTGTGATGTTGGAGCAACCGGAGAAGCAGACAAGGAGACAGAGTATCTGCCAGGGCAGAAAAAAGCCGAAAAAGATGAAAGCAAACTGATCTCCCTAGGCTGGTATGTACTAGTAAGCTCGGCTTAAGGCCAGAGTTGGTATCAAAGTATCACACTTCAGGACTGAGTCCACGAGAGAGATTTTGAGGATAGCTCTATCAGCTTTCACTGGGTTATTTTTAGGGCCCTTCTCTCCTGATGCACAGGGGCTCAGGAGTTCCTTCTGTAAGTAAATGTGCCAGGCAAGGCCAACTGGGCTCTCGCTTTTCATTGTCTTCTCGAAGGACAACTGGGAGTTTTTTCTCTGTCAGGCTGCTTTGTAGGTAACTTTGCTGCTTGGGAACGGCCTCACCCCTTGGCAGAAGATTGCCAGACAAATCCTGGAAATCTTTTTCTTGTCCTGTCATTTTTTAATTTTGATTTTTTTTTTTAAAGTATTTTCACTCAGCTGTGGAAATGATGATGTTAAACAGCTGGGGCACAAACCCGTGGCATATGCTGTGTAATGCTGTGTGTGCAACCAGCTGTGGAGCTTTTGTGGAAACTTCTTGATCCCTATGAACGCTAAAGAAAAGCAGGATCAATTTTGACTCTCTCTTCTATATGCTAAATCTCCTGCTGCTGCTTGCTTTTATTGCATGGGTTTCACTCAGTGCCTCTGGTGTCCCTGATGTGTGGGGAGCTGATGGTGGCAGCATCTTCATATTGCCTTGCTTGTCTGCGCAGTGAATGCCGGGGAGCTGAGCAGCCATTCGTGCCCAGGGATCACAAGCATTTCAGTGTCATCCTTCTCCCACTGAGATAATGGTCTCCTTCCTCCTCCCAGGATGGTTCTTTGCTGACGTGCTGGCATCGATTTTCAGCTGCCCTGGCATGTACGTTCCCCCCTGCCTTGTGCTGGGCTGATGCACCTGTGGATGGAAGGGGCTCTCTGAAGGTGCTGCCCTGTTCGCAGAGGTCACTGCCTGCCTTGGCTCAGTCCATGCAAGGACAGCGAGTCCTCAGGAGCTTGCTGCTGGAGTGCCTGCATAGAACCTCTGGCCTGCTGTGCTGCCCATGGACATCCTCAAGGTCTCCATTGCCGTGGGCATGACCCTTGTCCTCGTTCCCCCTTTCCCAGCTGAGCAGAGGGTGCCCATGGAGAGCGGCTCAGCATCTGTGCCACAGCTCTCCATGCGAAAGGAGGCTGATTTGGTTTGTGCTTTGCCACCCAGCTCGGGCGCTCGCTTGGATATGGAGGTTAAATTGTATTACCAAAGGATTGATTTTTCAGGGGGGATTTTTACCAGGGAGACGTGCTGGTCGTTCAGCTGGGGATTTTCCTGCGCCTCTCTCCACACGAGCGCACCTTAATCAAGTACCCACTTGAACATAAGAAGTTCCTTCGTTAAGAGGGCTGGCATTTCAGAGGTGCCCTTTTGCTTAATTCCAGTTGTCTGCCTAATTAGACATTCGAGAGTGCCGTTAATTGATTGATGAACAATTAAAACAGCTCCAGCTTCTCTCCTGACAAAGATACATTCAGCAACTAACGCTTCTTGTCTTGCCCTGTGGGAATTTGCTCTGCATGGTTTGCTGTTACCTTGCCTGTTTTGGTCTGTAGCTCTGGAAACACAACACAAACACATTAGAGGTGTCTCTAAATAAACACGCATGAATGTTCTGGGCTTATCTTGCACTCGGAGCCACAGTTACACCCTGGGAAAAGAAAGCTGGAATGGGAAAAAGGAAGAGCGGCAGAAGCCAGGGATTTCTTCCCTCAGATCTTGCATTTGCAGTTCCACATTACATTTTATAATTCGACTGAGGGTCACGGGGCATTGTGACAGTCATGCCAACTATAAATTGCCCTTTATCAAAACAGGAAAAAAAAACCCGGAGCGAGCGTGTATTAATTAACTCTGGCTCAGGCTATCCGTGACCGTCAGCCTCACCCCGGTTTCTGTAGCTGGGCACGTTGTAATAACCTTTCTCATTTAATATTTAGAAGCCCTGAGGGATTTGGCAATTTGGAGACATTTAGCAGATGAAGAGGTGGCATTGAAGGGACTGTGTCGGAGGGCGGCGGGTGCCACGGGGGCAGACGCCGCCGTGTGCGGGCAGGCTGTGTCTGTGTGCCCCGGGAGGAGCACCTGCACAGGCACCCCGGGCAAGGCAGGGAAAAACCTCAATTAAAATGAAGATTAGATAACAGAGAGAGCAGCTGCTCTGAAGCGTGCTCTTCACAGCAGCCTTGGGGGCATTTATTCCTTCCTTCTCCCGCACAGAGGCCTTTGCTGTGGAACAAACCCAGCTGGGAGGCCCATGGTGCTTTTTGGGAGGAAGCAGCGGGCTCCTTGCCGAGCCCTGAGGAACCTCGCTGCGTCTTTGGGCCCTTTCTGCTTGCACTTGGAACTCCAGCCGGGAGCCGCCACATCCCAGCCGGCAGAGCAGTGAACGGGACGTGCCCCAGGTCTGAAGGGCAACACTGGCAGGGCTCTCACAAGAGCAACAAGAGATGCCCCGTCCTGCAGGAGCACACAGGGCACTTGGCTGGCAGTGGTCAGGAGAAACCACATGGCTCCTTCTTCCTTCTCTTCAGCGCACTTTGGTGGTGCCTCTTAGTTCCAAGGCAGAACACACTTTCTCTGGCAGGCAGGAGACATCTCTGGCGGGCAGGAGATATCTCTGGCGGGCAGGAGACATCTCTGGTGGGCAGGAGACATCTCTAGTGGGCAGGAGACATCTCTGACGTGCAGGAGGCATCTCTGGCAGGCAGGAGGCATCTCTGGTGGCCAGGAGACATCTCTGGTGGGCAGGAGACATCTCTAGAGGGCAGGAGACATCTCTGGCAGGCAGGAGACATCTCTAGAGGGCAGGAGACATTTCAGGCAGGCAGGAGATCTCTGGTGGGCAGGGGACATGGTGTACATACCCCTTTGTTGCCCTCACTGTGCTCGGGCCTCAGGTTTGCAGAAGATTCTGCTGTTGTGACTGAAGGCCAAAGGAACAGATGTGTGTTTGCTATTGTTGTGCCCTGGTCTGGAGGGCAGCAGTGACTCAGGTGGACAAAGATCCCCAGTCTTGGGCAAATACGACGCGCATTTCTTGGAGAAAACTGGGTAGCTGAAGGGCTGGGCTGGGATTGGGAGAAGGGGCAGTTTTCTTCCCCGTAGCTCTGGGTATTCTTATCACCATGTTTCATATGGAACCAGCATTTGTAATTTTCTGCAGAGCTTTGCTTCTGGAGCATTGAGGAGGCCCCAGCACGCCTCTGGCTCTGCTCCCCAGCAGATTAGAGGTCCTTCCATCTCTGACAGTAGTGTGAGACTAAGTGAACTGTTTGTGCTCTTTTCCAGCAGTGAAAACAGTCAGCCATTGTTTGTGTGACTGCCTTTATCTCCGTTTTTGTGCAGATTCAATGTGCTTTCCTACTGCAGGACATGTCACATGAAGCTGTTGTCACTTTGGGAATAGCTGTTAGGTTTGGACAGAGCTTCTAAGTGGTTTGAAAGCCATCACCTCTGCCTTATACTATGACCCTGTGGGTTCAGGGGGGTGTCCCTTTTCCCTAGAGCCTGGTAAGTTTTGGTTTAATGTCTTTCTTCAGTGATTCTTAGCAATTTGTTAAACCTGCCCACGTGATATTAAAAGGTGAAATGGGTGGTAGGAGACTTGACTAAGACATTAAGCAAGATCAGAATATGTTTTAACAAAATTCCTTGTTCTGGCAGATGTGATTTAAGTTGCTTTTGAAAGGGAAATAAATACGTCTGCCATGCTGGGAAAAAATCTCTCAAATAGCACAATGTTCTTGCTACAGAGAGGAAGAGCCTGCTCTCAGTGGTCATAGGTGTGATGTTACAGCCTGGGCTTGCCTCTGCATAAGGTAAGAAGAGCTGTGACATTTAGAGGCGTTAATTGAAAAGCACAACAGAAGATAAGAATATTAAGCTGCTGTCTCTCCACCTTTTCTGGCTGCTGGGAGCTGCCAGGCACAGAGCAGTGCATACGTGGCTGATGGTGCTGGGATCTCTGCTCTGAGTGCCCGGCTGGCTGCTTTGAGTGCCCTCCTGGCCATCTGCAGTGGGGACAGCTTTCACCAGGGGCGTGCTGAGCAGTGTGCTGTGAGGTTAATTATGCTGGGTGGGTAACGTGCCCTGCCATAGTGGAGGGGGCAGAACTCAGGTGAACGGGGAGCTGCCTGTTTGTCAGTGAGATAAATGAATATTAAGTTTGTGCCTGAAGTATTGCTCATCCTTAGGGCTCATTAAATCATTCACTTTTCAGTGAAGTTTCAAACAGTCCGGAGTTGGATTTGGAACCTGGTTTTAATGAGCAGTAGTTTCCACTTCTTCTTGCCAGGTAACTCCACCACAGGCACAGCCATCGCATTGTTAATTTATTTTCTTTCCTATTCCAGTCTGAAAATATACTGGTTTGTGGGGGGTTGAGGCGTGGAAGATGGAAGTGATGCAGACTGGCTGACGTAGTGCTGAGCCTGATGAACACTCTCCAGAAGGACTGATGGCTATTTTTTATTATTCAAAATATCCTATCAGAATTCCCTTCTCATAGTACTGATATTATTGAAAAATACCTAAAACATATTTTAGCTTCATATGAAATCTTGAAGATCTTGATTATTCTGTTTTTCTGATGTCTTCAGTATTTGTTTTCCCAGAGGAGTAAGTAGGTGTCACCATTGCTGCTGGCACTAGCACAGCAAGGCCAGGGTTTAGTCTGGGAGAGGAGCAAAGTCAAAAGTTCAAAGTCCTGTTCCTGTATGACTTGAATCCTTTCTTAACACTGCAGTGAAAGAGCTTGCAGTAGCCTTGCCATAATGAGTGTGTATGTAAAGATCTTCAAACAGATGAACCTAAACATGGTTCATTCAACCCCAGTTTAGGATTTTTTCGCAATTTCTGACGGGCAGGCTACTCAACAGCTTCCAGAAATCTGTGTGACCCTTGATATGACTCTTATTTTAGACTTTGGCACTCAAAAATCTTCACTCTTCATTTCTAAAGCTCTGAGGACCCTGCAGGGGACTGCATTGGGGGAGTTAACTTTGTGTTAACCACTGGGAATCTGTTGTTTGCACTTTCCGTGCTAATGCTGGTGCCTGGATTTCCACAATCTCCTGAGACACAGAGAGCTCTCTGTCAGTGCAAAGCTGCCGTGGGAACAGCCCTTCCTGTGGCCCTCGAGTACAGTCCCCTGAAACATGTTCAGCAACGCGAGTGACTTTAATGTTTAATTCACACTGAAGGGGAAGGAAGTCTCATTCAGATGGACAGTGCTGGAACCAGTTGGGAAGGAACTCGAGTATTTCCCAGATGGACAGATTTCCCTCTAAGTTCTGTGGAATTTTGCAGGTGGGGTACTTGGTAAGGCACTGAGTTAGCAGATCCAGTGGTGGGACGTAGTAGTTTGCCTCTAGTGGGAGATTTATTTTTTGTACAAAAAGAGTGGATGTTGATCTGGTACCACCTTTCTCTGTTGACAGACAGTCTTCGGTGCCTATCTCGGAAGGTCACAACTATCACAATGGAGACAATTTTGATCTGATTATTTGATGCCGGTTTGTATTGTGGTGGAAAGCTCAGTTGTTGGCTTACTACAAACTCAGATTGCAGTGTGTAGTGCAGCAGCAATAGTGCTAACAGGGTCAGCAAGGGCTACTTTGGAACAGTTCCATTTATTTGGGTTTATAAAGTGGCTTATACAAAAGTAAGGAACAGTTTTACAAAGCAGTTGTCGTAGACTAAATACCAGATTCCCCAAACATCTGTTGCAAAGGCCCTGTTAAATTCTCTTTCCATTCCATGGGGAAAGACTGAGGGGAAAAAAACCAAGCAGACCTTTCAGAATAAGCTAAAGGAAATTAGTTGCAGACTAAGGAGGAAAGGAGTTGAGGTTCTCAGGAACGTGTCCTCTCATTTTTGCTACAGTGAGCTGGAAAATTCCAGCTACCTCAGATGTGAATGGATGGAAAACAGGTCTCTTAAGAAAATGCATCTTCCAGAAGAAAATCATTTAGTTAACCTTTCTATAGACGGGCAATGCCTAATTTATTGAGACAGACAACTGCCCTCGCACACACTCCAGGTGAGGCCGAGGTGCTCCGTTGTGCCTGTGTGCGGGTGTTGGTGGAGAGGCTCTGGAAGGGTGTTTGGGGTGCTCAGGCCAAGCTCAGCTCCTGCATCACTGGTTTATGCTGAGGGGTGCCCTCCGCTCACAATTCAGCTGCACAGTTGAATCAGCAGTCCTCACTCAGCCTTTTAATGGTTGTACTTGTTCTTTCATTCCTTAATTTTCTGAGAATATGGCAATAAAACCAACTATTATTTGAACTCAAATGGACACGCAGTATGTAGAGTGCATGCCAAGTGCAGGCTGGGTGGTGCAGCCCAGCCAACTGCTGGAGAGACGTGATGCATCTAAATGTTCTAAAATATCTCCTTTTTTTAACCCCTGTGTCCTAGAGTATTTTTTGGAATCTAATAAATAGCATTAGTCTGGTGAACTGGTCCAGATAGTGCCTTTCTCCAGCTTCCACCTTTTAATCATAGTCTGTTTTCACATTAATGAAAGAGCAAGTTATTTAAGTAATTTCACTAATATTAGCCCCAGGCTTCTCACTGCTGAGAGTTTTGTGGTACAGAGCAATTCTCTGAATCCCAAAGCTATGTGTAATTGTATGATACACAATTCAGCTCACCATATACACTTCATATAATTGAGAAAATTTACTTAATTTTATCCACTATTAAACTCAGCTTTAAATGAGAAATGAAACTAATTAATACAGTGGACAATTCCTCCTGACTCTAATAAACTGTGTTTATATTTGGTTGGTATCAAGTGGGGTTTATTTTTATTATGGAACAATAAATATGTCTGAGCACCCAGCCATTTGTCAGTGTTATCAAGGACATATTTAATTAAAAGGTAGAGTTAACTGACCAAATAAAGTTAAAAAAACCAAACAAACACATATTCATATCTTCTTAGAGATCTCTGGTAGGTGTCCAGTCATGCCCCACTTGTTTCGATGGAAGGAGGAGTTGGAGAGCTCCACAGCAGCCTGTGCATGGGCGCAGGGAGCGGTGCCTGCAGCCCCAGCACTGGCTCTTGCTTTGGGGTGGTGCTGGGTAGTGGTGCAGGGTGAGGAACCCACTGCAGCCTGCCCAGAGCTGCTGTTTGGGGCTTCACCCCTCTGGCAGGAGAGGCTCCTGCGTTAGGCTACTGAGGTTTTGGGTTTGGTGTCGTAAATGAGCTGTTGTTTCCCAAGCAATATTGGATCTGTGCTCATGTCCAGTGCTTATCTCCATACCATTGATATAGCTCATAATTTTCTAGAATTGTTGATTTGTTGTTGTTTTTACCCAATCACTCTGATGCTGCAGAAGCTCCTCCTAGGCAGAAGTCTAGCCAAAAGTAAGAATGGGTGTGTTCCTGGACTTAGGATTCAGTAGATAAAATCCTGTTGATATCCCTGTGAGTCAGATCATGCCCACCAGTTCCCCTGCCAAAAGTCACTACAGTCCATTGACATAAGGAGAGCAAAGTATTAGGTGTCCCTTGACCCCTTGAAATTGTAAGGGCCTAGAACTATGTGGATGTCCCATCCAGTTTGATCACAGCTGGAATATCAAGGCATCTTGTCTATGGCAGGGAGACCAGTTGAGAGGAAAATAAATCATGTTCTTCAAATGCTCTCTGTGCTTTTGACCCACCCTTGGATGGGAAGCCATCAGCATGCAGTGTTGTTGTTGCCAGGTGGATCACACAGACACCCTGGGCACTCTTGTTCAACACCTTCTATCTCAACCAGCTGCTCAGATCAACATCTGCCTTTGCCTCAGGCCATTTCCCCAGTTTGGTAGAAGTGGAGTTTGTCACTCGGGCTGCCTGTGAGTCCCAGCCCGTTTTGCCTGCAGTGAGCAGAACAATTCCTTGGGAAGCCCTTTCTCTGTGAACCTGCTCTGCCCTTCCCATCGGACAGCACAGTGAATTATTGGCCTCTCTGTGCATCTCCCCTGTGGGAATGAGGCTGGTGCCTGGGGTGTGCTGAGCCTGGACATTGCCCTCCCCTCTCCATCCTTGCTCCCTTTGTGGAGACTCAGCAAGGGATAGCAGATGTGGCAGAAGCCACTTGTGTTTCGTGTGAACCTCCTGTGTCCGTGGCCTGGGAGATGTTTGCCCTCGTGACAAACGTGAGCACCTCTGGGTGGGTGAATGAGTGATGCATGCCTGTAGTTCTTATCGCTTAATTAAGCAATTTAATTAAGGTATCAGTTAAAATACGTGTCAGTGTTGATCTGCAGTGCCATTTCTGACTGCTGGGGTGAACAACGTGCAGTCGCTTTTCTGGTAACAGTAAGCAAATAAAAAGGGTTGTTGTTTACGGTCTGAAAAGTTTTTCCCAATAAATTAATTTCCTGCATTTCATTAACTCTGACTGGTTACCAAGGGGCACTGGAAACCTTCTCTGTAGAATATGTTTTAATTTTGCACTCCTGGTCATGACAGGTGAATTTACCTCTCAGTTAGGAACTGATGTAACAAGATAGTGGAAATTATATCTTTGGCTGAAATATGTTGAGAACAGATTCACTGTTAAAAAAACCCTCTAGTAATTCAGTGCATGTTATTAAAGCAGTAAGAAGCTTAAACAACATTTCAAATCTATATTTGACCTTTAATTTACCTCAGCAAGGCAGAACTGAATTAGCATCATGCATCTAAACAGAGGTTTGGATTTCCAGAATGATATGGGAGCTTTGATATCATTCTCCAATTTCACAAGCCATGCTGTAGAAATGAGAAATGTGGGGGTTTTTCCAGTCTGCCTGTGTGGAGTAAACATTAATGACACATTTCCCCCTCTTTTATGGGCTTTTAGTTGTGAATGCTAGATCTGATCCCAAGCTCCATGACTGTACTCACTTGGCATATAAATTAGGATTTATACCAGAGTTTAACTCTTCCAGATGATTGTGGGGTCAGAGGTGACTCCTGCTTTATGGGACGGTCTCAAGCACAGAACGTTGTGATGTTTTAGTTCTGGTCGGAGAGTTTATGGTGTGAACTTCCTGTGGTAGCACAGTTTTTAGGAGGACAATAATTTTGTGCATCCTGGTGGCTCTAAACAAGAAAAAAGGGATTTGTTGAGCACCATGTACGTGGCTGGCTTGAATCTTTGGTACCCCAATAAGGTCTTTAAAATACATGACATTTGGAGTGAAGATGCATGCTGTGGAGAGAGTTTGTCCATGCAGGATGGCCACTTCATTTGCTCTTGAGTGGCAATCTCAGCAGGTCCAAGGGGAAGAATAACCTCTTTCTTCTTTATTCATCAAGGCAGCCTCGTGTTTTTCCAGGCATAAAGCTTTCGTAAGTAAACGGAGTACAGCTCAATCTCAGCTGTCAAGTGCACAGATCCAGGAGGTCATAAGAGGGGGTTCTCTGCCCTGGACTTCTTCTGCTGCAGAAAAACAGAGGTTGTTTCTGCAAGTCTGAAGTGCATGGGACAAGGCATTTACAGGTGGGTCTCAGGTTATGGGATCCATATGTCTTCTGACATACTTGTGCAAGCCAGGAGATTGAGTGAAAACTCCTGTGGGTTTTCCTTCTTTTTCTCCAACTTTTCATTTTTCTGTTATTTTGGGGTGGGCGTTGACAGGGTGTTGCAGAGCAGGCATTGTCACGCTTCTGAAGGCAATTTGGGTCACCATCCCACCAGTCACACGAAGAAAACATTTGTACTTTCTAACTCACATGTGTGATTGCTCTTTGTTCACTTGCAGGAAGGGCTTTAGGGAGGGAGCCTCCAAAAATTTCTCTTGATGTAGCAGGAGGTCCTTGCCAGGATGAGGGACAGGACATGAATTCACTGTAATGGATACGGGAAAAATGACAAAAATGACAGCACTGCAGAGGCACTGAATGCAGAGTCTTTGTGCTGTCCTGAGCTGGGATTTCCAAAGCAGTTAAAGGTGTGAGTGATGTGCCTCTCGGTGCCCGTCAGCTGGACGCCCTTCAGTGCCTCTGCAAGGCCAAGTAATAATCTCCACGCAGTACACTCACTGTAGAATATTTTGAGCATATTTCATTTCCATCTTTCTGCCTTTCCCTCTGCTTTGGCTTTCTCCTTCCTCTGTCACCTCCTTCCGCTCTCATTCCTCATCTGCTCTTACCTATTGGTTTATTCAGTGTTTTTTTGGTGCACTCTTAAGTTGAACAAATTGGAGCAATCCTGGTCCATAAGTGAGGAAAGAAATGTAAAGTGGCTTGGTGGGCACATCAACACGCTTGTTTTGTTGAACTGATTGGTGATAATTTTCTTTTGACCAGGGACAAGAGAACTGATAGAAGGGAGCTGGAGATGGCCTTTGCAGAGGATTTATCATTAGAATTTAAGTGCACTGATGAGTGCTGCTTCTCTCTTTGTAATTGTTCAGTTTAATTTGCCATCCTTGTGGTTTGACTGAGCTTAAGAACTTGGGAGGATGTGAATGTTTATGTAGTCAAGCATAGGAAGGTTTTAAAAATTACTTTCCCAAGGAAATCCCTTAAATATCAGGAACAGCAAACCCCACAAGGAAGATCAGTTTTTTATGATTACTGCAGCTT
Source organism: Grallaria varia (assembly GCA_013396735.1). Taxonomy (NCBI): domain Eukaryota; kingdom Metazoa; phylum Chordata; class Aves; order Passeriformes; family Formicariidae; genus Grallaria; species Grallaria varia. The sequence continues at coordinate 645,812 of VWZG01001097.1, read as the reverse complement.
ATTTGGGTCAATGAAGAATGTCTGCTTTTATTCAGAGAAACTGTGACTGGGGCATAAAAAAACATTACAGGGACTGTTAAGGGATTTTTAAGTTCCTTGTGATATGTGAGGAACACCCAGGAGGCTCTCAGAACTTTTTTTATTATTCTAAAGTTGTTTTATGTTGTGCTCGGTCTTTATATGGAACACCAGAACTGTCAATGCTTCAAGCTCTAATTGAGTCGAAGGCAGTTACTGGGCTCAGCAGGGGAAATACTACTTTACAGGTGGTCACATTAAATGATCCAGTGGCCCCCTTCTGGTCATAAAAATGTAGGATTTTTTCCCCATTATCCTCAAATGTAAAGTATGCACTGAGCTCTTTGTTAGCCTTTAAATCAAGCTAAAGCAGGTGCTGAAAGCAAACCCAGAGTTTTATATCAGATTATGAGAAGTACGAAGAGAATGAAAACAGGAAACAAAGCATGTCTAAAATAAGCCGGTGTCCAGCCCAGGAGAGCTAAATCAGTGTGATACAGCATCAGAACATAATGCAAAGCATAGCAAACTGGTTTATGTGTTGCAGGGCTTTCTGCTTGCTGTACTGCTCTGATGTCCTGCATGACACCCACAGGAAGGGTCTCTACAAGGTGCCATCAGACCCTGGTGAACCCAGGAGGTCAGGAAACCTCTTCCACTGGTGGAATGGCTCGTTACCTCAGCTGTTTGACAATTGCATGGGGTCACCAGCAGAACACTCTCCGTGCACGTTGCGTTACGTGCCCAGGAGAGCAGGACCTGCCCTGCAGCTCACGGGGATTCCCACAGTCCCCACGGCCATTAGTGCCATGGGTACCCCATCCCAGAAATTGCCACCATCAGGATGTTCTGCTGGTGGGGACTGCAGCAAAGGGCTCTCAGGGTTGAGGACTTTGTCAAAAGCACCTAGAGCAGGACAACTCCCTTTAGCTTTTATTTGATACAAGTGAGTGCAGAGATAGTGGGAGTCAGCAAGGGTTGATTGCTGTGCCACAGGGAAGTTGGGAGTCCTGGATTCATCCTCCTCACTGGGCCCACTGGCTCTCATTAAGTAAGAGATGGAGGTGGCACCATAAAGCCTTTTACGGGGCATAGTGTCGCATTAGGTTCAAAGACCAATTGTGGTTTTGAGGGGATATTTGGCAAAGGTGTGCATGTGGAGACTGAGCCTCTGTGAGCCTGAACAGCGGCCATTGGTGACAGAAAAAGAAGTCACTGAGATAATTTAAGCCAGATGTGATTTAGCAGTAGCGACAACAACAAAAAAGATGTGAAACTGCACACACCAGATTGTTGTTAGCTCTCAGCTGTGGTAAGGACTGGCCTGATACATCATCCATTGTTTTGAACAGAGGCAACACTGTCTCTGGTCATTCACTCAGATTTCCTGGCTTTTTGTCACCCATGAATCTTTTGGAAAGCTTGTTTTCTGTTCTGTATGGTTTATGACACTGGCTGGGTAAGAAAATATAATCCTCTTTTCTTTTTCCGTCACTATTTTATTGGAAGCTATGAGGTATGTCCAGACATGTATGTAATGAGCAGGGTACTGTGATGGCATCAGTGAGGGCCCCTGGAAGGGCTTTTGTTCTTGGTGGCATGGAGTGGTTTCCTTCTGGACTTGCTTCCTATCACAGAAGGCACAGCTGGTATTTCTGCCAGTGCTGAGGGGTCAAAGACTTTACTACTCAGAAGAAGCCCCTGAAATAATGCTGACTGCAGTCCAGGGTGTGAGCAGAATGAGCCTTCACTGGTGGTTTGGCCTGCGGACAATGGGGACAGGTCACAGCTCTTTACATCTGGATTTGCTGTTGAGCTGTGATGGGTCCCTGGTGGTGCAGATGGCAGAAGGTCTGCCTCTTGCAGTTGCTGTGGTGGTTAATAATTTTGCCTTCTCCACTAATAACCTCTCCACTCAAAAAACTGAAAGGCATGTTTAATCTACTGTTAAAACCCCTTTGCAGGCACAAGGTCTGTCCCCACGTTGGAGTGTTTTGGCAAAGACTCCACTATAAACATAATGGCATTACCTTGAAGGCTCTGTGCTGCCCTGATGTGAGACAGCACGCAGATATTTCAGGCAGCTTTTAGAAACTGGGAGGGGAGGCAGGAGAAAACGCTGCACAATTGTTTGATGTGCTGATCAAAAGATAAACTAGAATCAAGTTAAACCCCAAGGGTTTGTACAACCTTGCTTATGTTTTATGCAAACCCTCTTGTACCAAAGGAAATAAAACACCATTGCCTTTCAAGGCAGATGGAGTGCAAATGATGAGCAATTTTTCTCTGTTTTATTCCACTACTTACGTTGTTGTTTTACAATTTCTCCTTACCTGTACCACTTCACTTCTGATCATTAGGAATATGGGACTTGCTATTCATTCTACCACTTTGAGGCAGGAACTCTTTGGGTAGTTTAAATTGGCATAGCACTGGGTCTCTGTGCTGATTTACAGCACATGAAGCTCTGGCTCATGGTGTCCCCTGCACTGGGCACTGTGAGCTTCCCAATCCCTCTCACTAAGGCACGAAGGAGATGCCAGAAATCTGGCATGCCACTTACTAAGGCCTTGTACAGTATTTGTCCTCCCTTGTCCTGAAATGTGTTCAGCACTAATGTAACCTGCCCTCTCCCTCCCAAAACTGAACAGCACGGACAGGATTAGGTCAAGATCCATGCAGGAGATTCCTCATCTTGTTGCAACACCTGGATTTCTCTGAGGTTTTCCCCAGTGTAAAAGGTGGTTGTAGGAGAGAGATGGCTCTTTCTGTAGAGTCGCAGACCTGGAGTCAGCCATGAAAAATCCTTCCTTTTCCTGCCTCTGGACTTCACAGCTTGCAGGGCCTGGGTATTTGATAGGGCATGAAGCTGGGTTTGCATGTCGACTTTGTGGATGTAGGTCCCTTGCAACTCAGAATATTCTGTGATACTGCAGCAGAGATGACAAATATTCCTGATCACTTCTCTTGTGCTGGCTGGAGAAATGGAGCCATTTGTCTCTTTGCTTCTCATCAAAAGGCCAAAGGTGCACAGTAGGCAGACGAGGAAGCATTCATTTCATTCCCTGAAATCAAGGGAGAATTCAAGAAGTGGACTCTGTCAGAGGTACAGACAAAATCTCAAAATACATCCAAGTATTTTCTTAAATGAAACACCTCTCAAATGTTCCAGGTCACATAAAAACACAGAGGAAAGCGTGTAAGAAGCAGTTTGTCTCAGGTACGAACAAGCCCCAGAATATCTTAGAGCAAAAGGTGCCGGTGCTGCTGGCAAATGTGAGGTCTCCTGTGAAGCAGGAGAGTATTGCTCTTCCAGCTGAAGCTCCAGCACAGTCTTCCCCTCTTCTCTGCTCTGTAGAACCAGTCAGGGGAAGAGGAGGGAGTCCTGAACTGTGGCACTGATCCTATCAACAAGGGGATTTTGATTTGTTTCCTTCCAATCCTGCAGTTCTTGAGCCAGCAGAGCATTGGTAGGTGCCGTATCTACTGGCAGGTTTGCATGTGTGAGCACAGATGCTTGTTTGGCCTCAACTGGACTAAAAGCACTGTTTCTCCCTGTCCCATGTGAAGCCCAGCAGTGTTGTTTGGCAGCAGCAGGGGCCATTTCAGGGGGACATTAGTGCTGGCTGCCCTGGGCTTACATCGTGTTCGCTCTCTAGTGAAGTGTTTATCTGTGGAAGTGAGATGAAGAAGCTGGGCTGTGCCAGCAGAGCCATGCTGAGTTTACAGGATGCTTTGCTTGACTTGTGTTTCTAAATAGCAGGAGTCTGTTTTCCTTGGACAAAGGACAATGTCAGTCAGCCACTGCTTCAAATTTCTGGTTCTTTATCTTATCATGAAGGAGTGCAAGATGGTTTTAAGAAGGTGGCTATTGCTATAACTGCTATGATCATGTTACTTGTTTGGCTGTATTCCTGGCCTTTTGTCTTTGGAAGCTGGCTAAGGAAATACTAAAAAAGCTTCTTGTGGTTGAATCCACAAAATGACAATGCAGTGGGTACAGAGGCAGGGTTCTGAGGCACCATCTCATTTTTCATGATACCATGTTCATCTCCTCTTTACTGAAGCCAGAACACCCTGCCTTTGAGAACACCTCCGTGCTTGCCCTGGGTGTTGTACCTGCCCAGGGTATCCCCACCCTGCCAGTGGAATGCAGTGATACCCTCTGACACTTGGGTGCTGTGGGCTCTGTTGAAGCTACTGTGGCTGGGCGGGTGTGATGTACGTGGGAGGTTGAACACGGACAGTGGTTTGTAACACAGTGCAGTGACACGGGATGCAGGACACAGCCCGTCCCTGGGCTGTCAGTGCCCTGTGTCCCTGGGCTGTGGTGCTGTGGGGACACAAAGTGCATCCTTTGGTACAGCACTTCCCTTCCGAGCATCTGAGTTTGTCGAGTGTATTTAAAAGAAAACATTAGATGAATGAAAACTGATGAGGGATGCAAGGCACTGAAACTGCTTGAGACTGTCAACTTTAAACCATTTTTTATCTTTAAATTGCATTTTTTTTATCTTTTAAATTCTTACTGCCATGGCAATCTGGGTACAGATGGTGATAATATGGAAATGCTGGCATTCACAGAACCTTTTTCTATCACTAAACTTCTGTATAAAGATGGAGTTTCGAGATTCTGGAGCTGGATATACTGCATTTTCCTGGCCTCTGCAGATGGCCCTTCCTGCTACGCGCCTGTCAGTCATAGCACATGGACAGACAAAGAACAGCCTGATGGTTAAAGGGCAAATAAGAGATGCAGGAGTTGTAGTTACAGTTTCTGGCTCTGTAGCATAAACTCAGCACATCAGTTCTGCTTCCGCACGGAGCTGCCTCTGCCTGCCCCTTTCCTGTAATGTCCAGTGAGGCTGTAAATCCTTTGGTGTGTGGAAAGGCCTTTTCCAGAGCTAAGAAGGCAGCTCTGTACATCTATACAAGCATGCAGCCAGAACCCATATGAGGTTGAAGGCTGCTGGCAGTAGTTGCAAGGGAGCGCTTCCCCATCTGCCTTCTCTCCCAGGATCTGCACCTAACAAGCACCTTGGAGCGAGTCTTGCAAGGACCAGGCAGTAGCCCAGCTCCTCCCTTATCTCACACTTATCCCTTGTCTCTCCAATACATGCAAGGAGATCAAAAGCTGTTCTTTGGCAGTAGCAGGGAGAAGGCTTGCTCAGGATGAGCCCTTGTGTGGAAGTCTGTGACAGCAGAACATGAAGCAGTGCAGTCCCTGCAGCCCTTACACGTAGTGCTCTGCAATAAGGGTAATTATTGAATGCCAGCTATTAGCAAATGAGGGCCAGTTCAACTGCTCTGGCTTACAGCAGCCAATTCACTGGATCAGAACTACATTCATCAATCATGGGCTGTTGCTTCTGTTACTGTAATTGAAGGTTGGACTCAGGCCTTACATCCAGTCCAACTCGCCTGACTGTCCTTGGGTCCCTTGCAAATTTAAAAATGTAACAGAAGTCTTATCAACCCAAGTGTTCCTTGAAGCAAATCCATGAATGAATTTTTAAAGCAACAACAAACACACCCAGCTGATGGGACCAGACTTCCTGTCCTCAGACTCTCTGCTGACCTTTCTTCTCAGCTGAGGCACACATACGATGTCCACTAGGTCAGCTTGCTTATTCTCTGGAACGGGCAGATATTGATATGTACAAGAACTGTGCTCTTGTAGCCTTCAGTGATCTGTCAGCTCCCCGGGGTGGAGCAGACAGGCGTAGGACAGGGCAGGCATGATGGAACCCAGGGCTTGGGAGACTGCTCGCCAGTAAGGAATAGAAAGCAGGCCACAGGGTGGGAGTCCATGGCAGAGCTCAGGCTTCCTGGGAGGAAGTTAGAGAGTTTTGCCTGAGTGTAAGTGGTGTGCCAGCTGCCAATCTACTGCTTTTGTGCGGAACGTGCAAAGGAAAGTGTGTCTGATGAGGAACTGAGTCTCATTTGAAGAACTGTGTATCCTTCATGCAGCAGGAGTAGGGCGCAGAAGTTGCCAAAGGCGCAGAGACACCAAAATATTTCCTTTGGGTTGACACTGTGTTATGTTTCAGTTGATGTTAACCAGTAGTTTTGGGAAGTAAAAAATCCACTTCTCAGATGTTGTTTTCCAAATGGTGAACCACACAGTGGCTTCAGGGGAGTGTTTAATAGTCAGGGGTAATCACAATTGTCTATTAGCTGTTGTCCTCTTTGGGACACGAGACCTGCAGTTTAGCAGGTTCATGTGTCCTGTCCAAACTGCAGTGGGACACTACGATGTTGCTAGCCTGCCGTCCCTCAGAATGGCATTGGCTGTATTGAAAAAGAAATGCTAAATTCCCAAGGCAAAGCAGTGTAACAAGGATTCAGCTTTGCCATCAGTGTTTGTGGACTGTGGGATAGTTGCCGATTTCAAGCTGGGCTGTCAGGTTTGCTGGTTGCAAAAAGCAGCAGGATGTGGCACTCATACAGCTGGATTTAGGTTGGAAACATTTAGCCTTCAATGTCCAAGCCTGTGCTACTCGGCTGCCTGCTGTGTCTTCTCTGCCGTTGGGTTGTAATGGAGTTTGACAAGGATTTTTCCCTCTGGAAAACTTGGAAGAACTGGGCTTCCTTGCACATTCATAGAGATCATTTAGTGACACCAGTACGGGGGCCCTGGTGGAGCTGAAACATCGAATGAGTAACAGCCCATAAGTAACTGCGGCACTGTGGCCTTTGCAGGGAACTCTTCTGTAATTTATTTTAAACAAAAATAATTTGCAAGTTGTGGTGCGTTGAAACAGTTGATCCCGAAGAACACTTCTGCTCTGAAAAATGACTGTACACAATTGATGTGCAGGTAGGCTGCAGTGAGAGTCTGTTTTACTGAAGTTACAGATATTATAAGTGTTGCTGTTAACCCAGGGCGTGTGTTGACCCCTCTGCAGCTGTGAGTGTGGTCTGGTTTCCTTCCTCTTTCTTGCATCTTCAACGAAAGGTTCACCTGGGGAATGGTGCAACTGCACTTAGCCTGCCGAATCTTTCATTTCAGAATTATTGTTTGTTGGAGGTTCTGGGGAGAAGACGCTTCCCCAAACTGTGCTTGGATTCTCCACATCCAGGATGAATTTGCAAGGTACCAATTAGGGAAACAACGTGCCTGTCAGCTGCGTGCATGGTCACATACATGCATACATACACATACACTTGTCCTGCCCTGAGCCACTGCAGTAACAGGGCTACAGTGGCTGCAGTCACAGTGAAGGAGCTCTGCCCCAACTGCTTTTCAGCTCTTGTGCATGGGAGGCAGGAATCCATGGGACAAAGTAAGCATAAGGCTGCAAATGGCAGTAAAACAGCTGGTAAGGAAGGCAATGTCAGAGGTGTACTCAGCACAGAGGAACCCTGTTCAGCAATTGGAAATTGAGGAGTGCAAATGACAGCTTTCACAGAGCCAGGGCAGTGACTGGGGACTGGGAATTCAGCAGCCAGGCTGTCTCACTCCTTGCCACTTGAGTGGTTTGGATGAAACATGAAGACACACAGGCTTAGCTCCACGGCCATTTCAGCTGATAGAGGCTGTGAAATCACTTTCACCGTGGTCAGCAGGGGAGACAAGGAGGGGCTGAAAGCAGGGAGGAGGAGGAAGTGTTGGTTCTTGAAATTCCTTAGTTGCCATTGCAGTGAATCGAAAAGGTGTCCTGTAAAGGTTCCTAGCGGGTGCTCTCAGGCATGGCTGCATGTGCTGCTGGATGGGAACTGCCAGGCAGATCATCTGAGCGGAATTTATTCTCCTCACTGAGCCAGTGGAAAGACGTGGTGGTGGAGACAATGTCTTTGGAAGGAAAGGATGTGTTTGATCTGCAGTGTCTGTCCTGGGCTGAATGCAAAGGGTTGCGTCTGATCTTGCAAGCCTTGTCCAGACCTTGGATGGGAGGTGGAAAAGAAATTCCAGATATTGTTGGCACATACCAAGGAGTCCTGGGGGAAGAAGACCTCAGAAATGAAGTGAGTCAAAAGATTGCGTTTTAGGTGCTGTAGCTTCTGCAGACGGTTGGTAGGAAAGGCAGCATGTGCTGCAGTCTGAAGTGCCTTAGGTGGTTTAGACAGGGTTTTTCAGGCACTTCTGTGCCCTTGCCCTTGGATTGTTGAAGGTGCACCTATTTTAAAAGCCCAATTACTGACGCTCTTTACATGTAAAGTAAATTCCTTAATTTATATAAAGACAAAGCAAAGAACCCCTGTCCAGTGGATATCTCAGAGCTGTTCTGCAAGGGGAACCTAAACAGCAAATAGCAAAATATCCCTTCTGCATCCTATTTCATGTTTTCTCAAAAGATAATTTAGAAGAAACCATGAATATCTTTTACTGCCGGTGGTAGATATCTTAAAAACAACCTGGGTTCAGGAGACAGCCTGCTGATGTAATGTCAAGAGTACTGAGTTTATGACTACTTGAACCAAGGTTGTTCTAGCTGTGTGCCATTGTACTGTGTGTGCACTAGCTTTGCTACGTCTTGTAATATCTGCTGTTGCTTTTGATTGTCTACTGTATGTTAAAATACTAAACAATAGCTTAAAATTAATACCCACCATATCTGGACTCCTTATCCTTCCCTCCCACGCTATTCACACGCAATTAAGAGCTTATGAAAAATCCTAGAGCAGCATGTTTGAGAAATGTTTCCTTAAATCAGCAAACCCATTGCAGCTAAATTAAGGGAGTCAGGCGGAAGATGTCGTAGTCAGGGACAGGTGTTGCCCCTGATCCTCTGGGTACAACTGTTGGCTCCTTTAGGGCACCTGCCCTGCCATGAGAGCTGCCCTCAGGTCCCTGGGGTGTCCACAGGTGCTCCCCAGCTCTGCATGCAGCTGATGCCTGTGACCAGATGGATTTTGGCCCAGACAGCAGAGCCCAAAGACTTGAAGGCTTTTTATACCCCAAGGAATAGGGAGAATCTCGTTCAGAGGTGACCCGGTGCGTAAAACTGAAACTCTGGGGAGCAGCAGCTGAGTTGGCACCAGAGGGCACTTACTGAGCTCTGTGGCTTCGCTGTGGGGCAGGGACTGGCCCGGTGTCCCAGGAGGGCAGCAGGCTCTCCCTGCCCAGGCTGGCACTGCCACGTGGCCTGCTGGCTCTGCTGGAGATGCTCCTCTCCACTCTGTCCCCTCTTCCTTTCTGCCTCGCACACCACAATATGGTGGCAGACAAAGACAGGAGCGTCGGCCACTCCTTGTCAGGGGGACATCAACCCCAGCCCTGTTACTGGGAGGTGCCACCACTCAGAGAATGCCACTTGCTCATGTCCCACACGCTGTCAGCAGCAGCAGCCGAGCAGATGAGAGGACAGGGAGAGGCACTGCAGTTGTTTGAGGAAAGTTTTCAGCCTTGTCCAAAAGACAAAGCAGAAAAGCTACCAGGGGCTTGCAGCATCCACCCTGGGTGGAATGGGGAGCGTGAGGGAGGATGGGGAGGGACACACTCTTTGCCAGGCTGGATTTGTCTCCGTGTGGTGGGTGATGGCCTCCTTTGATCCTGCAGCTTGGCGTTCTCTCCCCCTGAGCCACTCTGGCTGCTCAGCTCCCTGCCATGCGATTTGGGCACAGCAGCATCCTTATAAACCTACTGCTGTCCTTAAAGGTACCACTTAGCTCCCTGGTGTTTTCTAAATGGCTTCATGTGGTGATTTCTCTCCCATCTCAGAGCAGCATCTGCCACTCTGATTGACTATAACACCAAAGCCCTCGCTCGCCCCGGGGGCTGTGGCACCCTTGGAAGGCAGAGGTGTGCAGCTCCCTCCCTGGTGCCACCTGCCCCGGTGTGCCCTGCCCTGCAGTCACAGTCTGAAGCGCGGTCCAACCCCCTTCACGCTCCATGAAGGGCCATTTTTACCTGCTCAGAAGGACCCAAGTTCTGGTGTCTCAACAGAGCTGCTCGTTGCTGTGCCCTGACACGAGGGAGCCCAGGGAACGTCCGCAGCAGGGAACTCGAATCCTCTGGGGTTTTGGAGGGGCACAGCAGAGTCACCCAGCGTGGAGAGCTGGAGCTGCAGCCTCCCAGCCCTCTCAGCGTGCCTGTGCCCACCTGCAGCAGTGCCAGGGCTGACCCTGCTTTCACCCAGGCCATGGAATCATAGAATCATAGAATCATAGAATTGATTGGGTTGGAAAAGACCGCAGAGATCATCAAGTCCAACCCTTGATCCAACTCCAGTCAGTTTACTAGATCATGGCACCCAGTGCCACGTCCAATCTCAGTTTAAAAACCTCCAGGGATGGTGAATCTACCACCCCTCTGGGCAGGCCATTCCAATGCCTGATTACTCTCTCTGTAAAGAACTTTTTTCTAATATCCAACTTAAATTTTCCCTGGCAGAGCTGAAGCCCGTGCCCCCTTGTCCTATTGCTGANAGAACTGAACACAACACTCAAGGTGTGGCCTCACCAATGCAGAGTCCAGGGGAAGGATCACCCTTTCCCGCAAGGGAGTGTTCTTGGCACGGTTTCGTTTCCCTTTCACGGCCTGAGTGAGGCCATGGGATGGTGAAGTGCTTCCCAAAGGGGTCAAGCGGCTTTCTGAAGGCAGGAGGTGGAACACTGAGACTTCAGCGTGGGTTTTAATGAACAACCGCAGACCGTTATGACCAGGTAGGGTGCTCTGTGGCGCTGCTTTGCTGCGTTGCAGGCAACTCCTGACGTCTCAGGCTCCCCTCGGCTGGCCAGCATGTTGGAAGCAGGCGTGTCAGAAGGGAGCCCCGTGATGATGTGCTGAGCCCCCTCCCCAGGGATCTCCCCCGTTGTTTTCAGCCCCGCTGTGCACTGCTCTCAACCTCCCCCATGTGCTCTGCCACCGAGGGAGGAGGCAGCTGTGCAAGCTCCATGGGCTGAAGGACTTCCCTGGATCCTGCACCGTGCCAGGAACCCCAGAGGTGGCACGGTGGGAGCCTGAGCCTTGCTCTGCTGCAGTGGCTTAGATAGTCAGCATTTTCATCCCCTGTGGCTACCTCATTATGCTCAACAGAAACAGAATTTTAAAAGAAATCCATCTGGATTCGAAACATTGGAAACACAGGGAAAAGGATGCAGAAAGATGGCTGCTCCTGAGCAGCACATGCTCTCCATGTGCTACCACAGTTTAATAGTTATTTCCACTTTTTCCATTTGCTGCAACAAAAGAGACTCTGAATGTTGGAAGGCAAGTTTCAGTGCTTTTTTTTTGAGAACTAGATCTTCTTAAGATGCCTGGAGTTAGTCTCTCAGAATAACAAAACATTATTGAAAGTATTAACCAGATTATTTTAATAGCTCAACACCCTGGGCAATAATGGCTGGAGTAGACAGGAAGATTTCCAGGTTGAGGGCTTCCCTTGGGAATCACCTGCCCTGACCTCAAGAGCCGTGTTTAAGGGCTGCCACATCTCAGGGCCACTCATCTGCTGGTTTGTGACAGTGACTACGTGGTGTCCTGAATCCAAACCACCAGTTTTCATAGACCCAGCTTCTGAGTGCTGAGCATGCTCTGGAGTGGGGGACAGCAGCCACTGCTTCCCAGGGGGACACATCCCTCCCCAGCAGAGCCAAGAAGCTTTGGGCAAAGTGGAGCCTCCCTGCAGTGTGGTCCCCACCTGGGGCTGGGGCTGGGGCTGTCCTGGCCCCGCTCTGTGAATGTGAGCAAACCTTTGTCTGGGTTGCCCATCGACCCCTCTGCAGCTGACACTGAACCAAATTTGGGATGACTGGAAAACACAAGGGATAAGCATATGAGCTGAAAAGACCGAGTCTTAGTCGGACCCTGGTGGAGCAAATATCAGTGACCAGTGGGAGATATAAACCCCAGACACTGCGTAATTTACTGGCACAGAGGCTCACGGGCTGGGAGCCGAACCAAAAGCAAAACTGTGGCTGTGCTGTTGGGAAAGGCAAGGGTTATAAGCTCCTGTAAGAGCCTCCCACAATCTTACTTTCATCAGTTGGGATAAAGAAAATATACAGCCTGGCTGACAGCAACTCTTTACTGCTCAGGGAAACAAATAGCGATTGCAAGTGGGAATGACAGACAGGCCAGAAATGTGCTTTCCAGGGCTGAATAGAGCTGTTAGCATCATTTGAAGGGCTCGAGCAGAGGTGATTAAAGAAGATGCTATCTCCCAACTCTAGCAGACTACAAAAGGTGTATTTTCAGTGGCGAAATCCTGAAACAATTATGGCCTAGAGTGTAGTCAGGTTATTTCTTATCCTTCTGATGGCCTGCTGGCAAAATCTGTTTTCTTAAATGAGGTTTGTAATGTCTAATACTTCCAAGGAAAGATGGTATTGCCACTGCAATGTGTGTGGTAGTGAGGATCCAAATAAACATAGCAGGCATTGCTAAAACTGCGTAGGCTTGTAATTAATATCCCGTTCCTCGGGGAAGTGATATTTTCATTTCGGTTGTGGAAGGACCTGTTGCTTGTTAGGCAGGATCGCTGGGGGTTGTGCCTGCTCCTCATTCCCCCTGTGCTTCCTCTGCACAGGCAGATTTGACATTTGCGTCTGAATTGCTTTGTCTCTGCTGAGTCCTCCGGAGCTGCTGCTGGGCAGGGGAAGTCACTGCGCCAGGCTGTGCCCGTGTGCTGTGTCTGTGTGCCTGGGAGGGTGCTGACACCCACCCCAAGGCACTGGGAGGTTTCTATGGATGAGCTCTTTCTGGGGACATGGTGGGGTTTTTTTCTCATCCTTGCCCTTGACCATCTTTGCCAGCCACTTTGCTGTGCATGTCCGAGATGGGCACAGTGACCAAGTCCTTTATTGGCACCATTCATCTCACCTGAGAAGAGGGTCACCAGGTGCCAACCCACGCCTGAGGGCACACACCATTGCTGAGCCTCCAGCTCGAAGTGAGAAACAACGCCTCTGCTTTGGTGGGTCTGTGGAGATAAGCCCAAATTATTATTATAAACCACTTGATTTTAAGCCTTAGTGCAACACAAGCTTGTAGTAAGGCTGTTAAATGTTGCTTTTTCTGAGATCCTGAGAGCTTTTTTTGCCTCTTATAAAGAAACACCACCTATTTTGCCCTGCAGAGGCAATGAATCCATGGCACTGCAGCTGATGGGGTTTGCTGCTTCCTACTAAGCAAGCAACCTCAGCATTGCATTCAGGTAGTTAAAATTCCTAACATGCCTTTGTCAGACTGCTTATCTCTGAGATGGAGAAGAAGGACAGCCGATGGCACACAAGTGTGACTAGGTGAAGTCGAGGGAGAGAGAATAACAGGCTGCTGAGAAGAGGAAAGGCTGAGTGAATGGCGCGGGTCACCTTAACAGAGGGTTCCCAGCAGCAACAGGTCTCAGGGTTTAACTGGTAGATGGTAAAGCCCCAAGGGGCTGTGAACCTCTGGGGAGCCCTCCTGCCCCCTGCCCTGAGCTGGCTGAGGGGTTGCTGCCAGGGAGCTGAGAAGGTGTACGGAAAGGGGAGCCAGGGCTGGGTTCAGAGACCAACCAGGCAAGCACCCTTTGGGCTTGGTCTTTCTACCCATTGTGCTCAGGAGCGTCCTGGCCTGGTACCTCCTGATGCATTGGTGTTTTAGGGAAAATGTATCTACATTTCCTTCCCACTCTCCATTTGGTCAGGCTAATGGTAGAGTATGTCACAGCATAGCAGAGAGTTTTCCAAAGACAACAGAGATCCATCATCAGAATTGAAATAGTGTTGTGGGTTTCTTGGTGTTTTGGATTGTTTTTTTGATGAAGCGTCCAGGGAAGAGAGAAGGAGTAGGATATTCCAAAGGGGCAACTGAAAAGCACAGCACTTCTACTGCTTTGTAGACTGCTTCATTTGGTTTCTCTGACTACAAATCAGCAATGAAAGTGGAATTTACTAGGAATTAAAGTAGATAATACGAATAAGGGACACATTGAAAGTTGTCCATATTAGAGTGTGGCGAGGCTTTGAGATAATTTTCCTGTCCTGAATCTGTTTTACTGTTCTTGTTTTCATGAGAGATCTTGGTAGCTTTGAACTGCCTCAGGAAGTAAAGGCTGACTGTTCTTGTGACCCTTGGACCCCTTTATTGAAATATTGTGTGTCAGGCTGGAAAAAAACCAACTGCTAAAATCCATCTAGAAGTCCACATCTCCTGGCAGGCAACAGCATGAAATGGGAATACTTTCAGGACTTGTGAAGGAAGCTTGTCTTTGCCAGTATCTTTAGTTACAGAGCCTAAAGGTCATAGCTAGGAACTAGTTGCCCATTTGGCACACACTGGATGAAGTCTGCCTTGGTGGAACTGTTGGTTCAGGCCAGCAGTGTCTGTGAAGTGTCTGACTTGCAGCACACTCCACTCCTAAAAAGCAGCACTTTGAGCTCCTGACACCAGGCCAGTCCCTGTAGAGTGGTTGTGATTAAAGTAGTGGGCCCTGTGTTTGGACAAACCCTTCCTGCTGCTCAGAACAGGGTTGAGGGATATGAAAGCTCTTCCCAGTTTGATGAACCTGATGTTAAGCACACAGGTGGCTTACAGGAGTTGAAAGCACTGGGGGTCCAGTCCCTCTGCCTTTGAAGCCAGCGGGAGTTTTTATATCAGCTTCAGTGGGAGCTGTTTTGTCCTCACTGGGCAACATCCTGAAGTTACAGCAAGTGCTTTGCATTGTATTGAAAAGGAGCTGAATTTCTAACAGCAGCTCCTCTGCAAGATGTGATCTATTCCCCTTTGTTCTCCCTGTCAGATGCTGCTTCAGAAATCGGTAGCTCAGTGTCTCTGCTGGCTTAAGGCAACTGCTGATCAAAGTGCTGGTTTTGTTACTTGTGTGCCCTAATAAATACCTTAAAGCAGATGCAGAGCTCTGTAAGGAGAGGGAGGAGCCAGTTGTCAGTGGAAGGTCATGCTGGGATAGAATCCGTGATGCTTCCTTGGTGTCCTCAATAAGCCAGGTGATTGCAACGTGTGCTGCGAGAGAAATGGTGACTTCGAGGAAATCCAAGATTTTGGCTCAGAGAAGCTGTGGAGTTTGGAGCATGGCTGCTGTGCTGCCACTGCTGCACTGCCACTCCAGCACTGCTCACTCAGCACAAATGAACCCCGGGATCAGAGTGAAAGGGGTCAAAGAAGAGGAAGAAGGAGTGAGTGGGTAATCTGTCAGTGAGAACAGCCTGGGAAGGAACAAGATGAGATAACAGTCAAGCTGCTGATCCACCACGTGATCATCTCCTTCCTGCAATAGAGCAGTATGGTCCACAGCTGATGAGTCTTCTGTGTGCGAGGACATGTAGAATTACATGTTCATCATCTGTTGATTGCAAGAGACGGGTCACGTACCTTTCGTAAATGTAACAGTCTTGTGGTTGAATTTCAGAGGTGGGGCCTGAAAGACACATGGAAGACAGTGAGTTTGTTTTATTAAAGGGTTAACTTCTGTATGCCTAGTGAAGGAGGGCTGAGGAGCCTGAGCAATCCAGTCATACTCAGAAAGGGTAGGAGGAGGGTATTTCATGCAGGGGAGAGGTATCCACAGCTGTCCTCCTGCTCCAGCGAGGCTGAGTGATGGGCATCACAAATCCCGGGGGGCTCTCAGCAGGAGCAGGACAAACATCCTCTGCTGATGGTTGGAATTTGAAGGAGATCAAAAATAGACAGCATGTGAAGTGTATTAATTAAGGGGGTTTCAGCTGTCACAGGGAATAAGGATGCAATTAAAGGTGCAGATCTTGTTGCACCTTCTTGTTTCTAATGCTGGGTAAATGCAGTTGCCTGCCATTCTCACACACTGATGGATGTGTTGTCCTGATTCTCAGATGAGGTGCAAGACCCTCTTCTATGGTCTATACCATTGCCTAACACCTCATCCAGGGAGATGGACAGGTCATAACATCCTGGGAAATGGAGGATGAAAAACTGATCTGAGACCATGTGGTCTCAGCAGATACAGCAAATAAGAGTTGCTCAGTGAAGTCTATTTAGAGCTGTTTGCCCAGCCTGTTTCTAAGCCTCCCCAGTGACAACACTTGTTCCCATGAGATTTCCACTTGGATTTTCTCCAGTGCAGGTGCACTGAGGCTCACTGTGACTGGCATTCAAGCTGTGTGAGCACATATGGTAGGAGAGCAGCAGGCCCTCAACAGTACCCTGGGTAAGCCTGAAGGCTGGAACATGACTTGTTTATAAACACTAAAACTGAGAGAATTGCACAGTTTACTTCTATTTACTCAGAGGAACAAATCCTCTCCACTTCCCTACTGAACTGGTCAGTAAAGGCCACATAGTTGGCTGGTGAGAGAAAACAACCTGCATACAAGCGTGATTGCTCTGCAGAACAGAGTCTTCCACTTTGGTTTTATGTCAGTAGCTCAGAAATAAGCTGAAATGTGGGCAGGGGCAGGGGAAACATGCTGCAAGGCAGTGCTGAAAAACATACTGATCACGGTGGTAGTCAGTACCATTTACTTACTGGTCAGACTGGTATTAAATTTTTCCTAACAACTTGGAAAAAGCGAAAGTGCTTTTGAATTACATTCATGTTGTAGGTGAATAGTGACCAGACTGGTCAATGTGTGGAGGTAGTATATCACATCTTTAAGAGTGCCAAGAACATTTCCCACTGGCTTAATTGAATCTGGAAGTGGAGTTGACTTGCAGACTTGGTAAAACATCCTGTGGATGGGCCCTTCTTTCCTGATAGGACAAGAAAGAAAAATTTGGTGACAGCACTATTGTGCAGTGGTGCACAAAGGATGTGATTATTCAAGAGCAAAAGCATCTCAGTGAGCTCAGAGAACAGAGGGATCAAAAGGAGAACTTGCTGCTTTGACTGGGCCCTGGATTTAGATTGGCTTAAGTACCTGGGACCTGATGTATGAGAGGCATTATGGATTTTTCCAGATGGGAATAACATACTTGGATACACAGTATCGGGAGAACTAAGTTCATATTTTAAAAGTTGCATCTTTTGCTGACTGGCCCATGATGTCTTTTAAGGTGGGTGCAGAAGATTGAATGCTTGCATTCAGGGGAAAAGTGGTGAAGGAGAAAACTGTGCAGTTTGCATTTAATGTGAATCTGCCCCTTCTCAGCAACACTCAAGCAAAAAAGACCCAATAACCAAAATGTTAACAACAGACCTTTTTTTCAAGTTATAAATTCCTGAAATTGCAGTGCTTTTCCTTCACCCATCCTTATGCATGCAGCTGAGTGCTTAATGAATGACAGTTTCTCTAAGGTATTCCCTAATCATAGCCTTATTCTGTGGAGACCAGTTATGGCATCGTTATCATCTCTTACTCTTTTGAACATGTTATGTCTGGCTAATAATGGTTGCAGTGGGAAAGTGTGATCCAGCCCTCTGAAGCCCAGATCTTGCTAATAGTCCTGTAAATGATTGAAGGTACATGAGTAATCTTACTGAGTTCATTTGCCTCTTAATTTCTATCACCTTATAAAGCAGATTCAAGCAGTACATGTAGAAATTCTGCTTTGTACCGTTTTTAAGACATGGCAGGAATTCAGATCATCCTCCCTGCGACATCAATACTGTGCTTGCCACAATTTGTAGCAGAGATAACTGCTTTCACTCTAAAAGAAGAATTTGTCTTTTATGGTTTTCATAAATCATAGTGGTCAACATGGTGGGGGATCTGCTTTCCTCCCCTTCAGAGGAGCTGGTGTTGGTGTTCTAATCCTCTGAAGAGTGTACTGGGATTGCAGGATGCTTGGAGGCAGCTGCCCTGGGGAATTCCGTGTGGTACCTTGCAAGCGCTCTTATCCTGGCCACTCTGCCAAGCTGTGTGAAGGGTAGCTCATTAGTGCTGGGGTGGGGAGCTCCAAGGAGGGCATGTACATTATAAGGTGTTACAGACCCAGAGGTGGCCCAGTTTCCCGTATACCAAGATCAGGGTCCAGGAAAATGGGATTTGAAGCATGGTGATGTTAAATGGTGGCATCTGTTTCACTAGAAAATCAAATTGCCTGGATAAACTGGTCTGTTCTTCAGAAACCGTGCACCGAAGATACTGGTATGAGCAGTGAGACCATTCACAGTGATCCAGTTCCAGTCTGAGGCTCACAAGTCTTCAAGCTCCCACTTTCACACTGTTTTTTTTCTAACTGGGTAACTGTTGACCCACTCTGAGCTGGCGCCGCACTTGATGCAGGTCCTTCTGACATGTGCTGCTTGTGGCATGCAGTGACAACCAAGCACAGTGCCCAGGGGCTGCTGTACCTTGCTAGAGTGTGGTCCCTCTGTGTGAAAGCAGATCTCATTCATAGCTGGGGATGCAGAACCTCTGGGATGCTTCAGCCAAAGCTGGTTCAAAAAGAGCAGATGCATTCCTCTGATGGTCTTAAAAATGCCAACAGCAGCCCGTTTCACTTGAGTAGCTGAAAATGTTGTGAAAGGCTCTATTTAATATTGTCTGGGCTAAAATGTCTTGTTGAGATGTTTCTCCTGTCCCTTTCCCTTCCTCGTGATTCCTCTTAGTGGTCCCCACCATGCCTTTGTGCGTGCTGAAATGTGAGCCCTAATGGAAGTGTCAGGTAGGAGGGAGGAGGAAAGAGGTGGGTGAAAGTCGGGCTTAGGGGTGAGTCCAGCAGAAAGTAATCTCTTATAATCCCTGGAAAATGTTATTTCAAAGCAAAAAGATGTAAAGAAATCTAACCGCTCTATCCCATGAAATGTAAACCCATCTTCAGCATTAGATGGATATGCAGGGTTTACTCAGAATGTGAAGGCTCCTTAATGCACAGCAGTTAACACCATAGATGTTAATGCTCATAAATACGTCCAAAGGAATGTTGAGTAGTAATTGTTGTGGGAATCACTACTTCAATTTTTTAAGACTTCTGGTAAATTGATGGGTTTGGTCCCATTAACCACACAGGGACTTGCAAGGAAATGAAACATCAAAGAGCACGCAGAAGTGGTTTTTGTTTCTTCTAAAAGTACTGCTACAGCCTCAAAAGTAAGAGGGGAATTGAAGAGGGGAGGGGAAGAAGGTCTTAAAATGGTTTTGAAAAAATAATCCTTGCTCTAAAATTTCTACTGCCAAATTTCATCACAGACTAATTCCTTGCAGCTGAGCTGCAAACCTCTATGAAAATAGGGGTTTACAGTGGAAACACTGACTAACTATAGCTGTGCAGTCCCATGAATAATGACGCTCTAATTACGCCCTATGATTTACCAAGACCTGCTTTCTCTGTATCTCATGAGCTTTTGCTGGTTGCTGGTTTGGGGAACAAGCTCTTTTTTTCTTGACTGTGGTTTGCATCTCTTTGTTCATATTACGTTGGCGCGTAGTTTTTAAAAAAGCTTTTCTCTGAAGGGAGCTGGGCAGACAGCTATGATTAAGTATGAAATGATTGGTTGAGCTGTTTGTCAAAGTTATAAATAGGATACCACACAAACCCAACACTAATCTCACTGAAAGACAGATACTGGCAACATTTCTTAGTCATCTGTTCCTGACGCTCAGGGGAGAACAGCTACACTTCCATTAGGTCTTCAAACAGAAGTTGCCTAAAATAAATTGCTCTGGTAAAATTTTGGGCATATGCACTATGGACCATGCTGAGATCTTGAAGGGTGTTGGAGTTTTAAATGTTCATCCCAGTTTAAACCTGGTCCTCTGGATCACCCCTCTGTGTGGAAGCAAAGATCTGCTCCTGAAACAGTTGTGGCAGGACCACATGTCCTCATGGAGATACTCCTGGATTCATTTTAAGGCATAAGAGGAGGTCTCTATGGATATCCTTTGCATCTTCAGATTTACAGACAGATTTCTGTCATCTGCTTTTGGAAGATCAGATGGAGGCATAGAAAGAGGAGCAATGGTGCAGGTTTCACCGATGTGCTTCTGCGACCAGGAGGGAAAGGCAGCACACTGAATTCCTTCTGCTGCAGATCTCTTCCACACAGTGGCCAAAGGCTTCAGCAGCCTGGATGCTGATACTTGTCCATACAAGTTCTGCGTCGGCTCCATCTGTTTTACCAAACGGGAAATCTGCAATTTCATGTTCCCACAAGATGACCCCATACTTGCCACTTGCTTTCATGGTGCCCTAAACTGGAGGAAAGGGTTCCACAGCTCAGCACTTCTGCTGCCGGCCAAAACACACTGGAGACAAATAAAGCAGAGCAATAGCTGAAGAAGAACCCAGGATTTCTGGGGCTGAAAAAAGCTGCAAGTTGCAAAGTGAAAAAGCCCACATCAACCAGAACTTGCCCCTCCAATCCTGCACCTTCCCACATCCCTGCCAACACATACAGTAAAGAGTTTTAGAAGAAGTATAAGCACTCCCAATTTATGACACAAGTCAACAACTCTGCATAGGTAAAGTCTTTTAATTTTTTACAAAAATCTAAAAAAGGATGATCTTGAATTTGTGGAGTTCAGACAATTTGTTACATGCATATTTTTAATTTTGGTGAGTGTAGACACGTTTGTGGAATTTAAGATTGAGTGTCATTCAAACTAAGTTTTAGATATTTAAGTGTAGGCATTTTGTTTTTGCAAACTCTGAGAATCATATTCAGATCCAAAAACTTTGTTTAATAACTATTTAAAGACAAGGCTTTTTGCAAGCTCAGGAGTCATTTTCATTTTTACCAGCAGACAGAGTGGTTGAGGGTTGTTTTTTTTTTTAGTTTGTTTATTTTTCCCTTTTTGCTGGAGAGCAAGACCCTTCTTGGATGCTGACATCCTCCTGCAGGAAGGGAAGGAGCCGCCGCCGCGCTCCCCAGTGCTCCCAGCAATGTGTGTAGCTGTGCCCAGCAGGAGGAACACCCCACGGTCCTCCCCTGGGCGAGCTGGGAAGCAGGAGTGTGGCTCAGCGGGGTGGCAGCCCCCTGTGCCCCATGCCCACCCTCCTGCTCTGGTGTGGTACGTCCTGCCCATCCCAGCGAGGGTGGCAGAGGGATAACAAACAGGAGGGGCCTTGCAGGAGCCCTGGGTTGAGCATGTGGCCGAAACCCAGAAAGATGATTTTCACCCTTTTCAACACCAGTGCCTCCTGCTTGAGCAGCTTTGGTGGGGTCGAAAGGAAAGGTTCTCTAATTGCTGACTGCTCCATCAGACTTTAATCCAAGTTTGTTCTTTGCACTGAAACGATTGGGACCAGCCACAAGCACTCCCCACTCTTGATCAATAGTTTTACAGGCTTGCTGAAGCTCTTTAGTCTCTTTATCCCAAACTATCTCCAAGTGCAGTACCACCATTTTCCCTGCAGAGCTTCAGCAGAGGAACAGCAAAAACCTTTTGGTTCTGTCCAAACCCTTGATCAAGTTCCTGACATGGCTTTTAGAATTATTGCCCCCAAACTTTTTTTTTTTTTAATGGAGAATAAACCAAAAGCCTTCACCTCTTTAAACTTCTTAGTGTAAACTGCATCTTTAATCCTCAGTTTACTATGCAGATTCCTTTTCCAGTCTGATCCTTGTGGCAGCAAGCTGCCAGGGCACAAGGAAGAGCTGACAGTTTCTCCAGCAGATATTTTCCTGAGAAGCTGGGGAAAAAATATTCTCCTTAATAAATTGCTTTGCCACTTATGTAGCAACATATTTATGTTGCTATGAAGCCTGCAATGAAGCTGCATCTGATAAGAAGTGATAGGTTTCCAGTTTGATCTTATTTTAGATTGCAGCAAACTGAGGATAAAAAGGCTCTTTGTTCCAAGAAGAAAAAACAGAACCAAACATCTGGTGAGAAGCTGATGTGTTCAGGACAGCTCTGAAAGAGGCTGATAGTGATGGATTACGACACACAACTTCAATACGTCCCCACAAGTGTTATGTGAAGAGACAAGATAATTCTTCCCTTGTCTAAGATTCATTTTAAGAGTTTTATGTTTTTCAGAGAAGGGGAAAGACTGTAACAGTGAACTCCCTGAGTGTTTCTCTGTGATCCTTGCAACTGGTCCAGTCTGAACTGAAGGCTTCCTTCAGGATTCATTTATTTGGAGAGTGTTAATTGTAGACCATGTCCTGGCTCCCAGTTGAGGCCTTTCATGATGGATCACCTTCTTGCCTGGAGCAGACCCGCTCAGGAGCTCCCTCGTGGTGGGTTTGGTGCCCAGAAGAGGGTCTGAGGAGCTCTGGGTTCGGTGTGTTCCATCCGTTCTTTTAGCTAGAGATCCTTCTTTTCTTGTGGTACATGTGGATTTGGCCCTTGTTCTTTCATTCCTCTCTCAACCGCTGAAAAAGATATTTTCTACTGCAAATTACAAAGCATTTCCTGCTTTGTCCTTAAACACAGGCTTGGATCACTGCGCCCTGTGCTGATTCCTGCTGCGTGTGCACAGCTCCGAGTCAGAGGCATGGTCAGGCCCTTGTTGCTAAGGACAGATCCAGGTCCTGATGGAAACTGGGGGAGCGGAGTGATGGGAAGGGGCGTTCCGTTTCATTCAGAAAGATGCTCCCAAAACCCAAAGGAGCAGTGCGTGGGTGAAGTGCTTTCAGGCAGAGCTTTTCAGTAAGAATCAAGCCTGCTGTCAGCACTTGTGACATTTTCTCTGTTCCCTTCCTCTGGGCAGTTTGCCACTGTAACATACACAGATGACATTAGGGTTTTCAGACTGTCATTTCTGAAGGCACTCTTATCTACTCTGTGCTTAGTATTTTTCCAGGACACGGAGGTGGCTCTTTCTCCTCTGTTAATTAACTTTTTTTGCCCATGTTTGCCTGCCTTATAAATTCCTCTGACATCAGGGTCTAGGATTAAACAAATTGATACCACACTTCCAGTGGGTGAGCTTGACACTGAGCTGACAGCCTCGGAGCCTGAAGTATTTTGAGACACGAACAGAGCAAACACAGAGGGAATTGCTGTTCAGCCCCCCTCTCACCCTCCTGCCCGGTTCCCTGGGAGCCAGGCTGCTGGCTTGAGCAGCCTGTGTTGGTGGGAAACAAGGCAGTCCCAAAGCCCTCCCACCCATCAGGGGCTTTCTGCTCTGAGGATGCCAGTTGTGGCATTTCCCAGAAGTACCTGTATTTGTTCACTGTGTCAGGTTTTTCTGTAATGCAATTACAGAACAGCACTAACCTGGTGGGGAGCCAACTCCACGCAGTAGCCAGATTAAGTTGTCTTATTTGGTTAACAGTATTTTGATAGTTTATTAAATCCTGGTAGGAGTAGAAAGATAAGGAGTGGAAAGAACAAATCTTGTGGATTATCTGCTCTTGGCTGTTCACTTCTGTTGGTATAATCCTGGTCTGAATGGTGAGCTGTGGGAATGAGCATTTAATGATGTGCTATTGTTTCATCTTAAACACGTGCATTCCTTTAACAGAATAAGCATATTCCCTAGCTATTTTTTCCAGTTTGCTGTTTTTATCACTGATGTGGAACGAAGAGCTTGTTTTCCTTATCTGGAACAAAAACATCAGTTCATCTCAGAGAGCACAAGCTATTTGATCAGCCTTCAGATGGTAAGGCATTATAAAATCTGCTGACCTTGGACAAATTCAAACCTGTGGTGTGCAGCTTGAAAAGGCTTCATGCCCTTGTTATCAGCCCCCCGAGATAGCCAGCTACTCCCTCAGCAGTGGCAAAGAGAGATAGGGGTTGGCTGTGCTAGACCAAATCCCTCTGGCCTTACTGAGGCAGGGAAACAGAAGGGGTGTGCGTGGGGTCGTGGCTGTGGATGCAGCAGGTGAGACAGTGCCTGCCTCTTGTCCTCAACATGTACGAGCTGTGACACTGCTCTGTGCCGGCCTTGGGCAGGCTGAGGTTAACCTGAGTCCTGCCATGTAGCACTGAGGTCCATGAGTGGTTGCTTCAGGGTCTTGGTGCAGCAGACAGCTTCTCTCTGGCTCTCCTCTGCCCCTTGCTGCATTAGCTCCCAGTGCAGCTCATCTGAGATGCCCCTGAGTCTGGGGCAGGGCTGGTTCCCAGCCACACCCTGCCACAGCTGCTTCTCCTCCCGAGAGTGCTTCTCTTTGTATGGAAGTGCAGGAAAACCAGGACTTCACGTGAGCACAGCTCTTCCTCATCACCATATTCTGCCCCTGGTTTCTGGGCCAGCAGATCCTCAACCCGTGGTGTCACCAAGACCAGGGAGAACACGGCTCAGTGCATTTGGATCCCAGTGTCAAGGTTTGCTGTGCAATGCTCGATATTCAGGCCTGCTGTGACTCCCCTGACACTGTGTGCAAGCCAAAGCCAAAAATGACGATACCCTTTAACGCATAATCAGAAAATAGAAGTTACCGTATTTTGCCGACAGCTGACTGCAAATCAAAGAAACAGGCTGCACAGCTAACATCTGCCTGGGCAATATGGGAAAAGAACTGATTTGCTCTGTCCTCAACAGAGCAGTCTGGTCTCTGATTCAGTTTGATGTTTGCAGCTACTACGGGAGACTAGCTGCATGCCTGGACACCTTACATGGGGTATGGTGGGGTGTAGGTGTTTGGAAGCAGCTTGCCAGGTGATGTTTCTCAGTGCATCTAGAATGAAAAGGCCATGAAGAGCTCTTCCTAGGATGGTCAGGACTGTCTCCTAGACAGAATATTTTTTGGGTACGACTGTTTCCTATTAGGAGTTATCTGATTGGGATTCAAGGTAGCATCATGGTACTAGCGCTGGCTGTGCTGTCACTTAGTTATCAGCACGTGCTAAATCATGTTTTCTTTAAAGATAATATTTCAAGAGAGACGGGGACAGGAACACCTGAAGGAGGAAAAGCTGGGAGGCATAAGGAAGGGGATTTATTTTCATTGCACTACCTCCTGGCAAGGTATTTTTAACATCTGTACCACCTCCAGGCTCATTTTGCATCAGCTGCAGATACTCTGACATGGTTAAAAAAAAGAAGAGAAGAAAAAAGAAAACCCATGGTCTAAATCATGCTGGTTTGTCCTCAGTTCCTGGCTGTGATGCTCATTAGCCTGGATGGGATTTAGGTGTGAAGAGGGAGAGGCCAACAGGAGGCAGTGCCTGCCAGGGGCAGTAGGAGAGGACGGGACTGGAGCTCCTGGGCTGCCAGATGCTCTCGGGCTCACTGGCTGCACCTGGCCAGGGATTGTGTCCTGGTGTCCCTGCCATGCCTGGCAGGCATGTCTCAGCAGTGTGGCACTTCAGCAAGCCTGATTGCCTCTGACGTGTCCACCCAAAAGCCCTCAAAGAGAGATTTTGGGCTGGAGTTGTCCCAGCATGGGGGGCTGGACTGAGGCTGGGAGCATGAGAGGAGTTGTTGGAGCAGTTTGGAGAGTGAGTAGGAGGAGGGTTACGAGTATGAGGGAAGAACTATGATGGATTTATCGCAGCCTGAAATAAATTAACCTCTGGGTGGAATGATTTTGTAATAATTTGCATTTAGATACTCTGACACATCCAAATAACCCCAAACCTTCTGCAAACATTGTAATTAATTCAATCTCCAACATCCTGTGAGAGGGATAGAAATAGCACTATTTACATGGTTAAAGGAGCCAAAGACTCTTCTCTCAGTGAGGCGTTTTACATCCCTGGGACTGCCCTTCTGTCTCGTTTTCGTGGCTTATGGAGCCTCATGGTGGGGTGAAATGCAGCAGCAGTGAAGAGCTGGACAATTTTTTCTGAACACAGCGAGGTGAGATCCTTCTGCTCCGGTGTGTGCCCCCACAGAGCCCATGGCAGGTGGGGCCAGGGCTCAGGGCAGCCCACATGGCCCGGGCAGTGAGGATGGAAGCTCATGGGGGAAGAAGCAGGAGCTGAGCCCTGTCTCATCAGCTCCTGTTAGTGGTGGCTGCAGGCAGGGCTGTTCCCCCTGAAGGGACCCTGCCACAAAGTGGCCTGGCTCCATCCCCGTGCAGAAAATGGTCAAGTGATTTAATATTCAGCACTCTTGAGTGCAGTAATGAATTTGATAGCCAAAATGATCTGCTAACCCAGCCAGCTGAGAGGGTATTTGAAGGACACTCCAAGCCTGTAGCCAGGCAGTGTGATATTTTCTTGTCATCAGTCTCCTGCCTTTTCCTTTCCACTCCAGGGCAGTTAATCATAAATGAGATATTTGTTTGATGCTGTTTTCATGCATGCTCTGCCCTGTTTCCATTTCCAAGGGACCGTGAAGTCAGTGGGTTACATCCCACCGCAGCTTCTGCAGCCTTTGCAGAGCTGGCTTTTCCAGGGAAGCCCAGACTGAAACCACACATTGTGACTGTGAAAGGCTTGGGCAAGCTGAAAGTTTTTGGAAGGGAAACTGAGCATCTCAAAGTGCATCTTCTCTTACTTAGAAATGTACCTTAAATCTGGAGCGCTTAGGGCAGCGTGGAGCTGGTGTTAACTGAGCCATCGAGCGCACCTTGTGCACCTCCGTGTTCCACTGCCAGGCCTGCTCAGCTGTGAGGCTGCAAGTCAAGGGCTGGGGTGACATCACTGGTGTTCAATGACGGACCCATGGGACGGTGTAAATCTCTTTGGGCCTGACACAGAGTTGGCCTGAGTTGCTGGGAGCGTGTTTTCAAGGAGATTTGAGCAGCCCCATCCTTGCTGCGAGTTTGGCTTCTGCCGTACCCGCTTGCTTTTGGCAAAGCTCTTCCAGGGTCTGGGAGCATGAGCTCTCCAGCAAGTGATGAGCAACAGGCCAGCTGGATAGCAGGGAGAATTTCTGTGACACAGCAGCAGAGAGAGAACACACACCGTATCGTGGAGATTTACTCCTCGTAAAACACCTCTGACTCTCCGTCGGTATCTGCGGATAGTCTCCTGCCAAGGGAACCCACAGATATTTATAGTGCAGCTTCAGCAATGGTACAATGGCAAGTTGGCAAACAAAGGCACTTTGAAATATAAGGAGAACAAAAATACAGTCTGGAGTGCATTTATTTTGGAATCAATAAGAAAAGGTTAAATAATAATAGTGAATCTTTCCAGGGTGGGTCAGGTTGAAAAGCAAAGAAAGCAGAGCATGTTCACAGTGCCGTAGGACTGTTCGGTGTCCACTGAGTTCGAATTACAGAGACAAATAATACAAACTTTGCTTCCCACTGAGACAGAGTTTTGTGGTGCTGAGCCCCACACAAACACCTGCTGAGTACCTTACAAACACCTGCAGAAAGCCAAGATAAATGCTACTTCAAAAGGGATTGAAACTGCTCTGATTTCAAGCATTGAAATGATTCTACATTCAATTCACAAAGTTTGTGTAAAATTAGGCAGTTTTGTTACAGATGTGACTTTGCCTTTGCCTTCTGCCCCTTTTTCCCCTGTCCCTTTCCTCTCGGTCCCACCCATGGTGCCAGCTGGCCGGGGGTGACCCGGGGCTCTGCTCACACACCAAGGTGTTGGGCTGGTGCCATCCTGCTGAGACACACTCTGCCTCACCTGGGGTGGCACCAGGGCTTGGTCTGGCCATGTCACATTTTAATTAACGTCTCACACCACTGCTGCTCCTCAGTGTCCTTCAGAGAGCTCAGGCACAGGGCTCTTCCTCACCGTTCTCTCCTCCTGGGGGCCATCCCCACACTTGTCGCCTTCCTTGGTTTCCAAAGCCTGTGCAGGGAACCCACCTAATGGGCAGCTTTGACGAACATGTTGGTGTCTCCTTTGCAGGGACGTCCCTCTTTGCTCTCCCAGTTTCAGGCAGCTCTCCTGCCCGAATCCCACTGGGAGCCAGCCAGGAGATGGGAGATCCCCCAGGTTCCCGCTGCTTTGCCTCAGTTTCCCAAAACAGGGTGTTTGTAGAGGGCTGTCTGAGGCTTTGGCTGACCCTGGTGGGTGTTGGTGCACAGAGGAGTGGTGGGAGTGCTCACACCCTTGGGTTCTGTCCATTGTAAGGGCTCTGTGCAGGGCACAGGACCTCACCAGCAAAATCCACCCGCGACCGAGGTGGTAAAGGCACTTTTGGGATCCTTTTCCTTGTTGATCTGCTTCTCAGAGAGGCCAGGCACTAAAAATCTCTCACTTTGTCCCGAGGGCACTGGGGGCATCTCACAGTCAAACTGCTGTCCACAAGGCTTCCATCCTTGCCAGAAATGCTGTGGCAGCAGAAACTGGATGGAAAAGGGCTGGACAAGAAGAAAGTTTTTAATTTGCCGTGATGGGAGTCAAAGGTTTGTCTTGTCAAAAAATTCCAGCTCCCTTTTCCTGCCTGTCTGTCACACGTCAGAGCCCTCACGCTGTGGAGATAAACTCAGCCCTACAGAAAGGAGCCCAGGGAATGACTCGGAACCATCGGGTTTGTGAGGGAAGGAGAGGCTCAGGCAGGCGCTGGAACTGACCTTGCCTTTGGTGTGGCAGGCATTGGGTCACACGAGGTTTGTATTTGAGTTTCCCTACTGAAGCAAGTCGCCACTTTCGCTGTCGCTCTGGCGGTGTATTGCGAGGGATACTCATGGGCACCACGGACTGACCAATATGATCAAGGTAATGCCGTTTATTGTTGGGAAAACACCCCTTAAATAACCCAGATAGCTTACACACTGCACACACACTGCAAACCACCCTGCGACTGGTTAATGCGAATAACACACAACTCTATTGGTGTAAAATAAAGTTCTCGTGATCTCTCTCCGTGGCCGTTGTTTTTCAATCTTCTGCTGCAGCTTCTCTAAGTTTCCATTCTTCTCCCTGTTGATCTCCACAGAGGCTTCTTAAAAGTAGCTTTTCACTGCAGTCTTAAAGGCCTCGCAGCATAACTGCATCTGAAGCACTGAGGTCGCTCATATGTCCATTTTCTGCAAGAAATTCCCCAACAGTGGTGTGGTGTGGTGGTACCTGGGCACCCGTGGGGGTGGAATGGGTCCCATGGGACATGGCAGCCCATGGAACACCCCGCCCTCCCCCCCACCCCTTTGTGATGGGAGTTATCCTCCTACAAAAGCTGGAGAGCAGCAGTTCCCATCACGCAGACTGCTCTGCCCAGCAGTTCCCATCACACAGACTGCTCTGCCCGTGCAGATGCCCCCAATAACCTGTTTTCTAAGGGCAGACTCACCCCAGGCCCTGCAGAGGTTGCTCCAGGGGCCAGCAAAATGCAAACTCATCCTCAATGGCTTCTGCCTAAAATGCATCAACTACAGAGCGCTGCTGTCAAATCTGCTCCTGGGCTGCTGGTGACATGCTTTTCACAAGGGTAGGACACGTGCCCAGTTTCAGAGACCCTTTACCATCCATTTGCAAAGGACTTTATGCTGGAAATAGCTAAGGACTTTAATGGGAAACTCTGGAGACTGTGCAAGTTCAGCATTTGGAGCCGTTGAGACACATAAAACATGATTTTAAAGGTATTTAGGCAGCAGTCCTGTAAAAGTGGCAGCAACATCATTGACAATCCAAATCAAATTATGTTAAGCAGAGTAACTACTTGGTAATTGGTTTATCTCAGTGCACGCTTGGAACAAGGGGATTTTTATTCTTTAAAAAAAATAATAAATGTTTGATTTCATTCAACTGAATTATTGTTGCTGGGTAAGGAGAAACATAGGGTGTGTTTGCAGGTGGATGTGTATTTGTAAGGATTCATAAGAACTTTACCAATTATTTTTGCAATGTTGCTGACTGTGCCTGTGCCAGCTCTTGCTTCTCCACAGTAAAGCAATTGCAAAGGGCAGGGGGAGCTCCGGACTGGGGAATTTTTCAATTTGACTGCAGAGTCCTCTTGCCTTTTCTGTCCTTCCCTATAGCAAAGGGTATATTCAAGCATAACAACCTTTTTTGGGGTGGCCTCATCTCTTTCTGGGAGATGAATTTTAACTTGAAAATTTCAATCTGTGTGGAGGGGATTTAGTCACCCAAATTCCTGGCATTCAGCACATCTCTGTCTTTTGAAAAGTTCTCCTTTGTCTCGTCTCTCTGGTTATGGAAATGCTTTGTGAGGATAGATTTGGTGGGACGGGAAGCACTTTGGATTTGGTTTTGGTATTTTTTCTTGACAAAGCAGTTTCAAACAGCAGTTCTGATATACATGTTAAGTCTAATGGGCACAGCTAGTACGTCATTTAATCAGACTTAACGAGTCCATGGAATCCGGCCAGGGTCAACCCACTACACCATGTCTTCTGGGGTTCTAGGAAGAGCTGGATTCTAGGACAGACTTTGAGCAGGAGTGTATTTCCCATCTCTTTGCCCCATGTATGAATTTTGTCTCCTTCACTTTTTCTTCCTTCACAGTTAGCAGTGAGAAAAACACTATATTAAAGCAGTACAACTCAAATAAGGGAGTAAATTTGACACAAAGACCTGATGCAGATCCAAGTTACCGCACAGCTGGAGTATTTTTAAGCTGAGATTGTCAGGTGTAAAATCCTTCCTTTTCCAGACCTGGCCATTAAACTTCATTTTCTCTCATTTTAGGGGAGCACCTGCGGATCTGCCCGCAAGGCTATACCTGCTGCACCAGCGAGATGGAGGAGAACTTTGCCAACAAAAGCCGGAGTGAATTTGAAGCCATGATGAAAGAGGCCGGTCGCTCTGTGCAGGCGACACTCACAGCACAGCACAGGAGCTTTGACAGTGAGTAAAACCTGCCTGCTTCCCCCTTGCTGAGCATCCGGGCGCTCCTTAGTTTGCCAAGCACTGCCGGAGTTCGGAGTTCATTCATGTTTGACGCGCTTTGCTCCTCATTTTGCTCGACAGCTTGCGTGAAGTGTCAGCCTCCGACAGGAATTGTACCTCTTGGCAGTGCTTTTGTAGGACCAAGCCATTGTGGGAGCCCCGTTTCGGGGCAGCCACTGAAGGAGGCTGCCAGGCAAAGGTGTCCCTTGGCAGCGGCACCTCTTTGGCAAGCGCGGTGCAATGGGCTCTCACCGCAGCAGCGTGACGTGACGTTGGAGGCAGTGATGTGAACCCTGGCACTGTGCCCCGGGCTCTGAGCTGCACAACGTGATAAAAGTGTCCGGGTAGCCCTCAGCAGGTGGGGAGATTTTAAGGAGACCGTGGGTTTTTATTCCATGCAAATTGCAAAGGAAAAGGAGGTTAGTTCACTTTAGGTGCTTTATAGCTGCCGGCTTCTTACACACAGCAGGAAATGCTGTAGAGCAGGGAAGGTCTTGGAGACTGTGGTGCATAAGATGTTGTGGACAAACATTCTCTTCAAAGCACAGTATCCCTCCTAACGTGCTAAGCAAAGGCTAAGGATGGCTCTCTTATTGTTCCCTCAAGAATGCATTTTTGCAGTGCGCAGTAAGCCTCAAGGTCTGAAGGCCACTGGAAATAAGTGGTTTACTGGCAAAATTGAGGTGACCTATAATTCAGAAACTGTGTCCATTATCAGATTTTGAAGAAGGTCAGACATTTAGTATCACGGCCCTCCTAACTTTATCAACAGTCCTCATATGGAGTTATTGTGAAAAGAATAGGAGTGGGGGAAAGAAGCCGTAATAGCCAGAAAGGTGGAGCTGGAAATTCAAGCAGTAAATAATAGATCTAAAGAAATGAGCCTGACCTTCAGGGAGCTGATAACCAAGATGAAGTGCTTTTACACTAAATAGAAAGAAAAGGCAGTGCATCTCTGCAAAAGGCATTGTGAGTGTGCGGCCAAGGTTGACCAGAGCAAAGGCTTTTCTTTATAAGCTCAAAATTAATTGATTTTCACCCGCCTTTAAAGGTGATAATCAGGATTTTCAAAAGACCCTTACAATGCTGGTTGCTCAGACTGATATCTGAATGGGACCTGACGTAGCTGCTGCTGAGCTCACTCACCAACCTCTGAAATCCAGCCCTTCTCAGGGTTAATGCAGAACATCCTCCAGCCTTGGCACCCTCTCCCTCCACTGCCTGTTGCAGCGCTGGCTGCTATACCTGCTCTTTATTTTTGCCACAGACACTCGAAAGAACATAAGAGAGTCATGTAAGAGAGTGCAAAATTTGATGGCAGCTTTGAAGATAATATTGGCGAGCAGAAATGACCTAGTGAGGAGCTGGTGTAGTGTGAGTGTGATGTTTTGGTGGATTAATAATAACAACAGCAATAAGAATAATACTATGCAAAACCCAGCATATGAAAGGGGGATACTTGTGTTGAGCTGCCAGTTAGAGCTGTAAGGCTGTTCCTTTGTTTTTATTCCCCAGATTTTATAAAATTAGAGCTCTATTTCAGTGGTGCAAACCCAAGTTTCTTGTAAGTATCCAAGAAAGTGAGTGTTCAATAAGCCAATTATTACTTTTATAGACCATAACGCACAGGTCACTGGTGTTCTGCAGTGGCAATAACCTCACTTGAGCCCGCAAGGCCAGGAAGATGTCACTTACTCCCATTATACCTTTTAAATTTGCCTAACTGTCCTTGCAATCAGTATAGGGTTTATAATTTATGCATGCCATGATTAAAAAAAATAATCCTATTGTGTCTCAGCTGCAAGCATGACTTTACCTATAAGTGGTAGTACTATTTTTTCTTTAGCTACTGCAAAATGGTATAAAATTGAAGGCATTCTGGTGATTGGGCAATGGAATCACCTCAGCTCCTGAAACAATGCCATAGAAACTGCCTTAGCTTCCAGTAAATGTTATTAATCTCACAGTTAACAAGACTTTTTGCAGGCAGTGATGTTTAGAGCTGTTCAATAAAGGATTTTTTTAAGTCAGATTGATGATCTCTAGTCTTGCTGGCACCGGATGCCTGGCTTTGTTTGATTTCCTTAGCAGCAGCTTAGAGCACAGGTTTGGAGGTTGCAGAGGTATCAGTGCACAGCTTGTCTTCTCATTAGTGATTTTGTTTGGTCATAGGAGGGTGGGGAGAGGCCCCGCCGGGTGGGGATGTCCAACCCTTTCTCATAGTGTTTGCAGCCCAGAGATCAGATATATTCTCTGCTAGCAGGTGTGGCACATTGAACTTTAGGCCCGGAGCTGTCTTATTTTTGGATTCATCACAACAAATCTTGCTTCTGTAATCTCACTGCCGATCGTGGCAATAGTCTCTACTTGTAAATTGCCCTGAAGCTCCCCATAGAAAATAGCAAGGCTACAGCAATCTGCCTCTGAAGTAATGCTCTCCGTGCTAGTGTTCAACATTTTGCTTTAGAGAATAATCCATCCTTGCAGGTTGTGTTCTGTAAAGCCCTAAATTGTCAGTGCCTCTGCTCTGAGCTACAGCTTTGTCCCATTGGAAGGAATTATGGTCTGTTCTTTCATTCTCACTGGCTGTTTTTGGGGCAAACACTTTGTGGCCAAGAGAGGAGTGTCCTTTATCTCATACGAAGTATTTTTAACAGAACTACATGTGTGAAATACAGATGACATGTGATAGGTATAACCATATAGTCAAAAGTGACATCCATGGAATAGGATCCTACAGTCTTAGTGCTCTCTCTGCATAGCAGAGGACACACGCCTTCTGGGATGCCCTTCCTCCAGGATCTGCCAGGGCTAAATTTAAAGTTTAACAGCTTAGCTGCTTACTAGTGCATTTGTTGTTTTGCTTTATATCACTGTAGTTAGCAGGATTTGGGGACAACCATTTCAAGCTACACATGTGGTGATAAGCTTGATCTTAGCCTTTCGACTGAAAAGGTGGCATTTTGCTCTACAACTGATTGGTTTTAATTTACAAAAAGGAAAAAAAAAAGAAAAGGAACCAAAAGTAGAGACCATGAGTGATGGGAGCATTTGCTTTTGATAAGTCAGTGCTAGGGAGGACACTGAGGTCAGAGTAGTGGTATTTCATTAGCAGGATTATGGGCACAAATTCTGTGTTAATTCTGATGTCCCAGGGCTCTTGGTCAGGCAGAGAGGGGGGTGCAGTTACCTGGGAGCACAGCCTGTAGCAAGGATCTGCTGGAGGCTGGGTTTTGGACAGCATATATTTGCCTGGAAAACTGTACATATCCCATACTTTAAAAGTAAAATGTGAATAATAAAAGTGAAAACAAGATTGGGAGTCTAGGAGGGAGCTGGGAGACAATCTCTGTTAAGGCTGGTACTAAATATTGTTTTAAAGATGCTCCAAACATGAATTGCAGGAGATGCTTCTTTTCAAACTGGTGTCATGTCAGTGGATGGGAAATCTTTGATATCTGTTATTATAAAGTTGAACACTTTGACAAGGAGCTTTGTCCAAGGAATTGTTCAGGACAGGGATGGGAGCTGCCTGTGCCCCCTCTGCCGGCTGCAGCTCCAGCCAGAACAGGGCTTTGGCTCTTGAATTTTGCTGAGAGCAGGTTATAAACATTGCTCAGGTTAGGGGCATAGCTTGGGAAAATGAGCTTTTTTTGCTTATCACACAGCTGTATGTCAGTGTTGCACAAAGTCACGGGACTTGAACTCCTGTCCTTCCCCGTGAAGCTTGTACCTCCATAATGCGTTGCAGAGACGAGCCTGGAAAAAGACTTCTGGACCATGTGGGAAAGGCTGGAGAAGTGATTTGTGATGCCTGGTCAGAGCAGTCACGTTCCGAGGCTGGGCAGCCTGGGATGGCAGCACGGGCTGGGGCTGCACGGCTGGCAGAGAGAAACGGTGCCTGAGGTGACAGGAGGGGCTGCAAGCAGCAAGGAACAAGGCTGGGTTTCTAATCGTGGAGAAAGCTCACTTTGTTGAGTGTCTAATCCTCGTCCCTCTCTCTTTTCTCCCTTTTTCCTCACTTAAATCACTTTTTAATAATACTGCAGTGTTGTGCCAATCTTTCCTTTTGGTGCACTTAGCAAGCAGTCCCTGTGTGACTGCTGACCTTTAGCTGAGAGCCAGGAAATCTGTCCTTTCAGAATTGTTTCATGTTTTCAGGAAATATCAACAAGCTGCACCAAAAACCTTGGCTTTTAGTCCACGCTGCGCAGTCTGAAAATAATTTGTAACTCTCATAAATTCTGTGATTTTTAAGCTGTGGCAATCAAATGCAGATTAAAATTATGTTTTATAGCTGGCTGCTCACTGGAAAGCTGATGTCATGTAAAAGCTTTCATAATGTCCAATGTTGGTAGCTGGAAACTGCATATGTTGAAACACAGACCATGTAGATAATTAACAGTATTTGAGAGTTAGTTTCAGACAGTTACATATTTCTTAGGAAGATGAATCATTGTTTTAAATGTTACAAGGTGGGGAACGTCCTAGAAGCTGTTACTCACTGATGGTTAAAATCTTAGAGATTTCTGAAGGTCCCTTGTTTAAAGTTCAACCAAATGCGTCTCTGTCAGAGGAACTGACTTATTTAATGCCCAGTACCTTGGGACTGTTGGTGAGAGAGGCATATATACATATTTTTATTTACATCCACAAGTATTGTGGATGCTTGAGGAAGCTGATCAGGAAGTTGTGGAGTAAGCCCAGCAGGCAGAGCTCTGATTACTTTAAACCTGGACTACAAAATCCAGACCTGAATCTGAATTTTGCATGTACTTCCATAGCTGATGATAACATGAACCAAAGCCTTGCTGACCTGAAATTTGAAGGTATCCGAATTTGGTGGCCCATGCACCAGAAGGTGTGTTCTGAGACATGTGGGACTTCACTGTGCGGCAAATGATTGACACAACGCCAAAGCCCTGGGTGTCTGAGCCACAGGGGCTGCAGTGCCTGTGTCCCCAAAGGTGCTGCCCCTGCTCCACAGGGTCCTGCTGTCGCTGCTCTTGGCTGTGGGTGTTTCTTGGAGGGACGGTTTGGGTTTGGTGAGATGCTGTTTATGTAGAAACGGGAAAGAAGGGACTGGTTATGCCTCACAATATGGAAACGCTGCTGTGTTTAAAAATCAATTCCTTTGTTTCAGAGGTCATGGAAGGGAGCACTCCTGGAGTCAGCAGTGTCACTGCAGCAGTGCCAGCCTGTGGTCCATGAGCTGGCTGCATCCCACTGCCCCTGGCACCAGCACTGGGCGCTCCCTGGGGCCAGGGGTTGAGTTCGGACTTCAAACACACTGCTTTGGATCCAGAACCCCCTAATTAGCCAGGAGCGCTGTGTTTTGTGGTAACTGCCCAGGCTGGAGCTCTGCCCCTGAAGTTGTGGTGTGTGGCCTCAGCTGGTGGCCTTGGCCACGGGCTCGGCGCTGTGGGAGGGCATTGACCACTGGGGCGTCCTGGGACGGATGGAAGAGACAGCGGCCCCAGCTCCCCATGGGCCAGCAGGCTCAGCTGTCCCTCTAGGTACATGGTGGGGACATCAGGATGACTTCCACCACTCACCTGATGTTTGCCTTTCCAAACATTAATCTTGCTTTGACCTTCTGCAGTCTCCTGACTGAACATCTCCTACGAAACAGTGTCTTTGCACAGGCATTTTTTCCCAATGGGTGAATGTTCCTAGAACACCTCCATCCCACCCCCAAAAGGCTAATGGAGTCAGAGAGACTGGGGTAGGGGGGGAAATAAGGGCAGAAAGATGTTTGAGGAAAGCAGGAAGCTTTATGATCTTTTTTCCTAGTGAGATGACAAAGCAATTGGAGGACAAGAAACCTGGATGTCTATCACTTTAGCTGACTGAGTGTTCATCAGCTGCATGGCATTTCTCTGACAGGCCAAGGATAACCTTTCCAAAACTGCACTACTTGAATCACCATTAATTGTTCTGTGCCCTCTCCTGCGCAGCACTTGGGCAGCATCATTCAGAAGGAGCCCATTTGTCCCACAGCTTTACCTCTGGGATGCGTTATCAAAAGTACTTACAAGAGAGGCCATCAAAGATGATTCCTTTGTCTCCCATGGAGTTCCTTCCCTTAGGGTTGCTTTGGGGACAAAATAGACAGAGAGAGAACCTCCTTTAGCCTGAAATAAAAAGAGCAGGGTCCCAGGTGGATGCAGGAAAGAGAAACAGTAAGGCAGGTTCCCTTGGAGACCTCCACTGGAGGAAGGCAGCAAGCACCCATGCTTGCTTCATTTCTTGTTTCTCACAAGGAACCACCTCAATAAAACCCCATGAGGCAGGATTGATGCTAGTTGGGCTGTCACACTCCCCCCCCCCCTCTATCATGGTTTGAAGAGAGAAGGTGCTTTCATGTGTGGTGCTGAGCATCTGGTTTGGTATTTATGGGTTCCTGGAATGGGGTGCGGTGTCTGCTGAGGCGCATTCCTGGGCTCAGCAAGATTAATCCTGACAGGCAGCTGCCTCAGGGAAGCAAATGCTTAGGCTCACCTGTAACAGCTCCAGCACCTGGAGTTTTCTCTCCCCTTACAGCCACTTCTCTTCACATTCAATCTGCAAGGCTCCCTTCTGTGCTGCAGGGTATATTGCAATGTACGTGCAGCACTTTGCTTAACAGATGGCACAGGCACAATATTCTCTTTTTTTGCTAAAGAAAGGAGAGCAGTGGCTGGGATGCGAGCACTGCGCTGGGGTGCCTCTTGCAAGGGCATGCACACCCCAAGAGATGAGCTGCTTCATCCCTGCAGAAGTCAGATTAGGTAAAAAAGGTACATCAGGCATCTCGGTTTCAGCAGCTGTCACCACGGTTTGTCACACGCTCAAAAAAAAGCTGCCTCTGAGTGCTCAGAGAACAGTGAAATGTGCATCTGCTTGGGGGCATAAAAGAAAGCACCTGCTCTTCTGAGATATGGGATGACACAGGCATATTTTGTAAGAAATTAGTGATGTCCAGATAGTCATTGCAGAAGAAAGTGTTGGCAGAGTTTATTTTACCATTCAGGACACTCGGCATGAGTCTCTTTGAAAACCTTTGATTTCACGGAGTAAGCAGCCAAACTTTTATCACAAGCACTGGCTGCTGCTTTCGGTGGCTGCGGAGCCTCATCCCCAGGTGGCTGCATGGAGGTCAGAGCAGGGAATGGGAGAGGAACAGCTGAGGTTTTTCTGCATGGCTCTGCAGAAGGGCCTGTGTCTCAAACCATTTTATGCTCAGCCCTCTTGCAGTTGGTTTAGTCGTTTCCACACAAAGCAGTTTTCATCCTTAAGCTCTCTGATGTTCAATGTTTCTCCTAGGAGGAAAATGCCAGGATTTCCTGGGCTGCTCTTACTGCAAAGAATTGTAGGTGTTCTGAATCAGCTCTTGGGCTGGTAATTTTCCCTCAGCTTGGTGTTTGCCAAGAAGCCTGTCTCTGTTCCAAGCCAGGTGCTGTGGTAATTTGGGAGCATGAAGGGCTCCAGCAGCAAGGTGCTGTCCCTGCTTACACACCAGCAAACACGGTGAGCTGGAAAATACACTGCTGAAATATGTGGCGTGTCCTGACATAGGAGCTTGGGTTATTTTGAGTGCTTCAATGTTTCTGTTCTCATTTAGCTGAGAGAAGTACTTTGTTCTCTCTCACCAGAAATGCTCGCAGCAAACTGTTGATTCTGCTTTATTGCTTATTGGCATTGAAGTAGCACATCTGTGGAGCCAAGAAGCTGCTTCTCACTGTAATGCACTGCAGGGCGTCCTGCCTGTCTGAGCTGGGCCTGTGGTCCAAGGACTTCGTTTGAAAACAAAAATGAACAAACAAACAAAAACCTGGTTTGGGGGAGTGAACTATGGAGGGAAGAGAATGGTGGAAGGTCATACAGTAGGTTTGTGCTAGAGGTGGGAACAGAGCTCAGGTCCCTTGGCTTTGAGTAAAGTGCAGGAGTACCACAAGTCCCTCTAGTTCATAAAACACAGTGATCCTCTTCTGGTAAGACAGCAAAAGACATCATGTCATTCCATGGCTTACAGGGGTTTATCAACCAGGACACTTCCATACATGTGTTCTCAGCACCCCAGCCTAAGAGGGAATAGGCACTGGCTCTAAATGCTCCTTGGGTCATTGGTGTGTGCGGGTTTTTTGTGTAAGGCCCTTTCCAAAGTGGAAATGATGATCAAAATCACGGGGAAGGTCTGCAAACAACTTGTGTAAATTAAGAGTTTTTTGGTGTTAGGTTACTTGTGTGATTAGAGGAGATGGTCTGACTTTTAGAGTGTACCACGAGTACCAGCAGTACCAGTGGGAGCTTGAAGGTGCTCTGCCCATAGAAAATAGGCTGAGAATTGATCTCTCTACAGGGAGACTCAAAGATAATAATAGAAAGAAGCTAAATACCTTTGCTGATGAACATTTCACCTTTGTATTTGCTATAGCTGCTTAAGGATGTTTCGCTTCCCCCCACCCTTTCCTATTCTTGTTTAATGTTCTCCCTTCAGACCAACACAGCTTCTTGCATTTAAAAGCACAGTCGGCATGGTGTAATGTGTGCAGAGCTTTTTTCAGTGCCTCACTTCCTGTCCAGGCAGTATTGGGGTATTTTGATTTTATTTCTTGTGTTTCCTGAAATAAGCCAGGTTAGAGGGGAAAACCCCCTTCATTTTACCCAGCAGCTCACAGCTACTGCTAAAGAAATTGGGTACTCTGAAGTCATTCTCATTAAACCTGCAGATTTGGCCAGGACACCAATGAGCTGAGTTTGTTTCACTATAAAGAGAAATAGAAATCAGGAAACCCAGTTTCCATAGGGCCTGATTTTGCCAAACGTGAGTGCAGCATCCTGTGCTTTGAGACATTGAAACCAGGAGTAGGGTACACAATGAGTTTTACTTCAGCTCAAAGTAAAAGTACTGGGATCTTTATTCCTGGGATAATAAAATTACTAGGATCTTTAGAAGAGGACTTATAAAAAGGATGGTGTCATTGAGGGCTTTTAAAGATTTCTCTTTGGTAATACTCCTAATCCACTGCTATCCCCGTAGGATCTAATCTACCCTTTGCAGGAAGTTGTTCCACATTCCTACTGACCAAGGGGATAACATCAGCACATCACCCCAAGGTTAGCACTAGAGCACCCTGTACAGGAGCCCTGGCAGATAAACAGTGAGGCTGTTCATTAGTAGAGAAGATAAATAAGGATTCATTTTTTCCGTCCAATGCACCTTTTTGTTGATTACCTAGCTTTATTTTTGCACGTAATGCTGGAACTCGCTCCTATTTGTCATTGCTGCCTGTCCAAGAGGGTTACGTGCATTTCCACGTTGTTGCTATACCTGCTCCCTATTTCTCAAAGCAGTACAGTCCAAGAGCGTGAATCCATTGAAACTCAGTGGCTTGGAGATGCTGATTAAGGGAGAGAGTCAAATATATAAAGAAATGTATATATGTATATGTGTATGTTGATAGGTGTGTGTATTTCAGTTGAAATGGGGCAAGCCTCGATGTCAGGAATTGCTGTGTTCTTTATGGATGTTGCTGGGACTGAGTATTACAGTGTATTTACATGTCTAGAGGTGACAAGCTTGTTAAACTGACCTGGGAATGCCACAAATATCTAGGTAAATGTGAATGCTAAATTGTGGGTCTCCAGCTGTTCTTAAAGAGAAAGGAAGCTCCAAGTGGAGGAGAAATCAGATCCA
This sequence comes from Grallaria varia, assembly GCA_013396735.1. Lineage (NCBI taxonomy): Eukaryota > Metazoa > Chordata > Aves > Passeriformes > Formicariidae > Grallaria > Grallaria varia. The sequence continues at coordinate 605,710 of VWZG01001097.1, read as the reverse complement.
GCCTTACTCTGAGCACAGGGGGATTTGATCTTCTGGTTTTTCATTTCCAGTAGTGTTTTGCGAGAAATGCACCCAGTGGTTTTGCCCTGCAGGTTCCCAACTGTGTGGCAATGATAAAATAAATAAACAAACCTAACACCCCCCACAACCTCCTTCCCCAAAAAACAGAGACAGATGTGAGCCTGTGGGTTAATCAAGGCTTGGGGACATAATGTTTGTTACAAGTTAATGTGAGTATCGAGTGTGGGTTCAGCTTTTAGTGCGCTGGAGATAATGGAGCGGCTTCCTACAGCCCCAGCAGCGGGGCAATTCCCATGTAAAATGCAACCTCTGCTTTAATGCTGCTAAAAATGAAAAAAATTGGTCCTCAAGGAGTAACAAATGCCAATAAAAGTATTGTGTGGCAGCATGCAGTAAACTCGTCATGGAGGAAACGGCTGCAATGTCCTTTTCCAAGAGCAGGATTTCAGCTCTCTTCTGCTGCACCCATCCGTGCCTGCAGCTCTGCTCCTGCTCTCCTGGGCATTAGGAAGGGCAAGTCATCTCTCTTCTGCTGCATCCATCCATTCCTGCGGCCGTGCTTCTGCTCTCCGGGGCATTAGGAGGGGCAAGGGCTTAGGTGGAAATAGCCAAAAATAGTTTGGTGGCTTTGTGTTTTGTTTGTGACACCTGAGGCCAAAGCGGAACATCTTTTTTTTTTTTTCTTGGTTCACTGTAAATAAGGACTTGTCTGTCTCTTTGCTCTCCAATTTTGGCTCATAGGCAGAGAGGTGGGGTTCCTCCTCCTCCCACACTGACTGCTTTGGGTGGCATCAAGAGGCAGCAGCATGGACTGATCCTTCTCCTTCACACTTGGAAGTGAACAGGAAGGCTGTGCAGTTGGATGTACCCATGACAAATACAGCTGGTATTTTACGTGTCAGTATGCATTTGCTGCAGCTCAGAATAATCATGGCTATTTCAAACCTCAGTTTTGTCCATCTTGAGGAGCTCTCTGAAAGGAACATAACTGTTCTTGTTTCTTCAGGATTTGGCATCCTCTGCTCTTTGTGTCTGTCGCACAGTTCTCAGTGAGGTCGGAGATGACATGGCTGGGCTAAGCCAGCCCAGCTTTCCTCTCGTGCCCTTGCCGTGTTGAACTCACTGCAGGTGACAGTGAAGGCCACCCCAGAAGTGCCTTTGCCATCCTGGTAGGGCCTGACCTGTCACCATCAGGTCTCTGAACTGGTGTACAGTTCAGCTTCTGTTTGACCACATATGAAAAGGATAAGAAACACTAAATATTTTCATGTTTGCATAGTCCATATTGTAAAAGTCAGAAGGCAAAAGACTAGAACTGAGATTTCTTGTGCAGTTTTAATTTGTGCCTCCCTTTTTGGCACAAAAAAATTATTGATACTCATTCTTCAATGATGTGCTCCTACACTATTTTATTTTTTTTTTCTCACAGGCCCTTGCCTCTTGCAGGGCACATGATAAATGATGTGTGCTGAATCATCACCATTTGTTGGGTAGTGTGGTGCATTATTTACTGTACGCCAGCCAGATCCTGCACTCAGTACATAATTATTAATTTCCTCATAGGCTAATTAAAGATTGTATCATAAAGCACGTGCATCAGGAAGCTGAATTAAGGTTTCACCAGCAATTTTCTCCATTCCCTAAGCATGGGGATGTTCGGCTTTCCAGTTGTAAGGCAGCCTTGACTACAGTCTTTAAAATCTAACATACAGCCCCTCTTGCACCAGGAGGTGCCAGCCTGGCTCCCTCCCCACCATCACTGCCCATTCCAGTGTGCCAGGGACTGGCAGGGCATGGGGGGAACAGCAAATAGGTGATCCTGTTGTGAAACACCAACTCTGCTCCTTAACCTCAGCCTTAGAAATGGGTAATGTGTTTGGCTGATCTTCTTCCCCAAAATTCTTCTTAAAGCAGATCCCCAGCATGGAGGATTGCTGCAAGATGTGTCAGGTAAGTTTGCTGTGAGGTGTATAATTACACTGGGAGCTTTTCAGTCTGCTCATCTGAAATTTGCATCGAGTATGATTAGTTAAGTGAAATCTTTGAAGACCTCTTTATTTGATTACCCCTTTTTTTCTTGTTGTCTAGAAGAGAAAATGACATATTTAGACAGGAAAAGCTTTCGAGAGGGGTGATCTCTTTATTATAGGTTTCTTCAGTGTTTGGCACAGAGCTTCCAGAGCTATAATAACAGTTATAATGAATGTGCATTGCCAGGGAAATTGTACTTCAAACATCACAGGTGAACTGATACAGACTCAAGCTGTTACCTAAGAAAAAAAATAGCTTTTCTTTGTTGTTGCCTTTAAACTGTGATAACCATTTCTGTCGGAGAAGGAACAAGGGCTTTTTTGCATTTTTAAAGTCAATGCACAGAAAGTCTTCAGCTGATTAGCAGAGGTCCTGCGTAGGATGGCTGTTTCATTACTAAGAGTTTAAGTGAGCTATAAATATATTTTATGCCCTTGTAGAAGTTCAAAGGACCATGAAATATAATTAAAAGATTCTGGGCACTGCATGCATAGGAGCAACGTAGGAAATAAACGTTTGACCTTTCTTACCTTTGGTCACCAGTAAGCAATTGCTCTCCGTGCTTCCTGCCTGCATTACTTACTGTTTTGGCTTAAATACAAGAGTCAAATGCCTACTGAGAATGCTCAGTGAACATTCACAGTTCTATAGTTCTTCTGGCTGGATTCTTCTCTTCTCTAGAAGGTGCACTGCAAAATGCCAAGCTATTAGCAAGCTAACAATTGCGTTTAATTATGCAGGCCAGCTTTGGCTATGAATTAGAAAGAGACTTGGAGTCTATTGTTACTTCCTTTCCTTTCTGAAAACAAAACAAGAAATGCTAATCGAGACATTTTATACAGCTGAAACACAGTGTGTCTAAAGCAGCTCTGTTTTATTCCTAGCCAAGGGAAATACCATATATGTGTCATACAGGAGTAGGATCTGCCGTGGATTAACATCCCTGAAGATTTCCTGGGAAGCTGACTCACTGAAGAGCCTTTTCTGTAAAACTGAGCCAAGTTTTGACACTGAATAAATTGATGTAACTGGGTTAGGACACGGCCCAATGATTTTCAGGTTTGCACTGGGGAATACAGTTGTGACAGACAATCTTTCTGAAAGAAACTCAGAAAATTAAATACACAGTAACAAATATAAATTTTACCTCTCGGGGCCAAAGAAAATAGAACAAGCCCTTGTCTGCTATGTGTAAGACAGGGAAAGAAACCACTGGCAAGCAGAGCTAACAGAAATGAGTTGCAGGATCCGATTATCTGTTATTTGAGTCTGTAGACACTGAGCACGGAGAGAGCCTGTCAGGCTCAGCCCTTGTCATGCAAGAGCTGCACAGCACATTCTTCTCTGAGCTCTTTGGGACCACGCTTGTGGCGTGTTCTGAGTGCTGGTGGGGCACCTGGGCAGGCTCCGAGCTGGGAACCCTTTGGTCAGCAATGTCAAGACCAGTAACGCTCCTGGAGGAGCTGGCAGTGTCCACAGCAGCAGGTTGGGACACTTCTGCTGGAGGTGTTCACAATAGACTGTCAGCAGGCACCTGCCTCAGGCACCTTCCGAGGGAGAGGAGGATGTAGCCAGCATGAAGCATGGAAAGCTTGCTGCCAACCTGCACTCCCCACCCAGGTAACAGCTGCCTCGGGGAGCCTGCCTGGGTGAGCTGGGGGTGGAGTGCGAATCATCCTGAGAAATCAGCTCATCCAACCCCACTGCTGAGTGAACAGCTATAGCAGAAATACAGCTGGGGGAGCAGAGGTCTTTATTAGCCCAGAGGAAGGCGTTGTGGCAAGGGTAACTAAAGAAGGGGTATGTGTAAGGCAATGACCCTAACCCCTAACCCTAACCCTAACCCTAATGAAGTGACTGTGGTGCCAGATCGTGATTGCTGCTGCACTGGGTTCCTCGTGGGAGCTGGTGGGGCACAGGGATGAGGAGGAGGCACATGCCTCATGCTGCGCTGAAGGGCATGGTCAGGCATCCCTGGGGTGGGGATCTGCAACAGGCAGAAATTAGCCCCACCAAAAATTGGCTATGGATACAAACTGGCCTCTCCTCGCAGCAGCTCTTTGCCTGGTATCTCTGCTCTTCGTTCCTAAATGAATAGCTGCTCTCCTAGTCCCATGGCCCTTCTTATGGAGTGTAAAGCTTCCCTTCAGTTTAAATAAACACAGCACGGGGCAGGGACCTGATGCAGAGGCTGTTGAAATTGCTGGAGGGGCAATTCTATGGCCACTGAAGTGGATGCTGTGGGTAAGGTGGAAAACCACCTTGAAGCATAGGTGTGAAGAAGCTGGAAAGGCTGAGTTTTAACAGGCTAAGAATTTTGCTGCTGTGCACGCTCCACATTTGCAGATCAGAAGGAACCTCTGTGCAAGGTGGCTCTGCTTTGAAGACGGGGGCAGCTTAACAGGAATACATAAATAATGAGTAAGCACTAACGCTTGCAGACCCTCCATTCAGGGGCACATTCCGGAGGGACACGTGGTCGGGAGAAAACAGCCTGACCAGCAGCAGTCCCGTTTGGGCATCTAGGTGATAGATTGGGGTATAGAGGCAAGGAGGGAAAAGGGATATTTCTTGCAACATGATAAACACATTTAAAGGAACTGGGAGTGATACAAAGAACTCCATCAGCAAGCACAGTTTAGGTTTGGTCTTTTTCCATTTTAAAAAAAAAGTATGATGGTTAATTTTCATTAAAAAGACTATAAAGATTGGAATCTGTGCTGCTGAGAAACTTGCAGGTCTCTGTAGTGCAATATATTTTAAAAGGCAGGCATTTGAGATAGCGGGCGATACGAGTCCTGTGCAAACCACAGACCAGAGCACAGATAAAGTCCTTCCCAGTCCCACCCCAGCAATGGGTCCCAGCACCTTGGCTGAGCACTTCCACCCCAGCCATGGGACTGTTTGATGTCTGGTGTGTTCTGCACCCAAACCAACCGGGAGGCAAGCAGCCACCAACAGCACACTTAAATCTCCTCAAGTCACTTCTGCAGTCCCAGCGCCGCAGTAAATCTTGCTAATTATTTCACTAGAGTTTTGTCCTCTTTGTATGTAAACCCAGACATTTATCTGTAGAGTTGCAGATTTAGGCTATTTTGTAGCGGTGTTAAACTGAAAATAGAGTACATATTCTCCATAATTCCAGAGAGTCACAATGAGCTGAAACAATTTGGAACCCGAAATCGGATACTGAGAGTTCTTTGTCTTCTGATAATAGAAATTCACTGTGTCAAGCTAAGCTGATAAAATACTTCTATTTCAGATTGCTGCAAATAGGCAATTTGGGCAAGGGAGCAGTTGTACTTTGAACTCCTATTAGGAATAAAATTAGTTTTCAGCACTGCCAGATTAGCAAAATTAGTATCCAAGGAACAGTTTGTAATTTGTTATGTACAGGAATTGCTGATCTGATGAACGAGACGTGTGTCCATACTCTGAGGGACTACCATCATGGCCATGTTAGCATGTTAATATCTGAGACAAAGTAAACACTCCAAGCTCCAAAACATGGCATAATCCTTTATAGAGGGAGTTTTCATCTTCATCCCTAAAGGAATTCTCAACTTCATCTCTTCCACCCTCAACAGACATATAAATGTGGTGGTTGTGTTTCTTAGCCTGATACAGATCCCCTGGATCCCCTGTTTTTAACATCCTGGAGTACTTCAAGTTAATGTAAAAGTCCAGCTAACACTCATAAGACATTTTTCGTGTATGGACTAAATAATAAAATATTCATTTGAGACTGGAAATAGATGGTATGGGGTTTTTTCTCAGATTCTACTTTGGGGAATTTAAGTGGTCAATTTCCAGACAAAATTCTGTGCCTTTAAAGTAACGAGCATCAAAGACTGTTTTTAAGATGCTGAAAGACATTGAAAATGTTCAGGTAGTTAGCTTTGGATGATTTAATACTTGGCTTAATTTAAATCCTGGAAAGATTGAACTAATGCATATCTTAGGAGGTAATTGCTTTGAGCAAGTGGAAAATACTGTCTATTCAGAGGAGTGTGCCTGTGGCAATTAGAGCTTACTGTGGACTGCTGAGTGACCAGGGTGGAAAAAATCACATCTTCCTGTGGTTGCAGTGAGAAAAAAAAAATACCTGTTTGTGCTCTCCTGATGAATAAAGGTCACAGTGCCCCAGGCCAGGGTGTTCATGGCAACCCGCCCAAGGCAAGAGGTTCGGGGGTGTGACCACCCAAAGGTGCCTGTGTACAGCCCAGCTTTGACACAGTGAGTTTTTGTTTCCTTGGGAAAATTGTGCACTGTTACCTCGTGTGCCACTCATTTGCTGTTTGCTTTGGGGAAGTTTGACGTTGGAAATAGATACCTGTGTTTGGAAGCAGACTGTTTAGACAAGGAGCTGCCCTGCTCCTGTTGTGCCATGCGGGCAGGTGGCTGGTGTGCTTTGCATGTGTTTCGCTCAGGACTGAGCAGGGAACTAGTGGAGTCCCCCCGGAATGATGGAAATTTCCTCTCCAAGTGTCTGTGCTGGTAAGGGCTATGTGTGCAGGCGCTGCACATCTGCCCAGCCCTCTGCTTCACAGCAGCAACTGCAGAACAACGGCGGGGGCAAAAGGCAATAAAAGCCTCTTTGCGGCTCTGTCGGAAAAGAAGTCAAGAGTGTTGAGGTAAATAAGAGATTTCGTAGGTACTCTGACAGTTCTACGCAGAGCCTTTTGAGAGAAACCCGAGCTGGGGTAAAGCAGAAACACCAAAGTTCCTGTAGCCGGGGTGTGCCCTCAGTATTGAAAGTTCTTCAGTTATGCATAGGCAGAAGAGAATAAGGACGTGATTTTTACTTTCTCGAATACCTGCATCCTCGAGCAACGCAAGACTAAATCAAAACAGTAAAGCTGGTCCAGCAATGAGCCCCCCAGCCTAGGCAATGAGACTCTTAAGAGCGGTTCCCTGCTTCATTTCAGATGTCCTTTGTGATTTTCAGGACACAGTGGAAGCTCTGAGCCAGAAAAGCCATGGGGCAGCTAATCCCATTTATCTCAGTGGCAGGCCCTTAAATATCTGTGATCTGAGCCTGAGAGTGTAATAGGACTTTCCCAGCTCCCACAGGTATTACAAAGATAGATAGACTAAGGAGGTGCTCACATTCCTGAGTAACAACAACCATGGACGTACCTTGAATGCACTTCATTATGCATGGAAGGAGTAGGAAAGATAACATTATATGTCAAAACCAGAGATTGGCTCTATTAAAGAGGAGCAGTTGAGAGTTAAGCTATAGCCAAGAGAAATCCATGTTAAGAAGCATTTTTGTAGATGTGCCTTTGCCTCATGTGTCTTTCCTCTCATTTCTCTTTATTCCAAAATGAAGTAAGTGACTTTCTTTTCAGAAAGCCCTGAACCCAGAAATTAGACTAAAAACTAGCCTGCGGATAATGAGGGAGACACTAAAGTACATCATCATAACTCTGAGAGGTAATTTCCAGAGCTACATGATCCCACATTTGTGAAGTTCATCCATCAAAGCCATTCACTTACTGCACTTCCCAGGATTGTCTGGGTTACTGGAACTTTACAGCACAGAAATATTGGTTATGCTCTGCTTAATTTCAGGGCAGTGTAATAGAGCTGATGTACTCCCCAGTGTCATCACTCAGTGCCCTGCACTCCCCCCAAAATCAATGGACACTTGAGGGAGGCTGAGGATGGCCCGAGACAGTCACGGTAATGACAATTAAAAGGCATTTCCTAGGCTTTGACGTGCGTGCAGTGATGGTGTTTCTAAATGGATTTCACCCAACTTCAGCATGCTGGGAAGATGAAACTGCAAATTGCTAGGAAATACAGCTTTCTGTGTTCCTAAACTTTAAAGGATATATTGGGTTAAAAGGCTGACAAATTTACACATTAGGAAGGAAACTGTACACAGTCAGGCCTCTTTATATAGCAGTGCTTCATGGGACACTTTCCTGTCTTGCTTCCATGTACTCTGAGAAATAATAAAATGAAGAAGACATTGAATTTCCAGTTAATTCTGGAAACAAAACAGGGGCACTTTAATGTTTTCATGTGCATTCACTTTTGGTGGTTCTTCAGCCTGATGTAAATTATATACAATGCCATCACACTACAGCCTTATAAAATGGAGTTTTATGCAAAGATTTGCAAAGCTTCCACAGCACAGGCTATATAGACTTTTTCTTAATAGATGCAGAAATCAAGCCACAGTGAAGGTGTCAAAAAATAGCCCTTGAAATATTTCCTCTTCCCGCTTGGAAAGTAATAACATTTCTACTGCTGCTAAGCCCAAGCCTGGCAAATATTTTTCTGTCATTAAAATAAGCATTTCCCAATGCTATTTCCTTCCTGTCACACCGAGTATTGGGCTATAATTCTCCCTGCTGCTGCTTTTCTTTGCAAGCGGGTGGAGGAGTCGAGACAGGACGTGGGTTTGAAGGCACACTCTTAGCCCTTGAGTCCTGGAAGTGTGTAGGTTTGCTGTAGGCAGCTTGGTGGTGGTATCTCTTCTGCTGCTCATTTGAGGTTATATATCTTTGCTTTTGCAAATAGGCCCTTGGAGCCTGTGGGAGTCGTTGTGTGCTTGAGGCAAACAAGATTTGACCTTAAAATAACATAATAGCAAATACATGGGTTCAAACTGATGGCTCGGTGGATGGAAGTACCCAGAAGTAGCTGCAGCAATTAGTTGCTCATGGATTAGAAATTTCATGCTCTGCAACCCTCATTGTAATCCCTTTTTTTTTTTTCACATCTTTCAGGAGAGGTACCATTTAGTTTACATTAGCATGAATGATGAGTGCTAATCTGAGATGACAGAGCAATTTAAAGCTGGCAGTAAGTTGCTGAGGTAATATCTAAAATATGAAATGTCTCATTTGTTAAGAGAGGTGAAGATGACGAGCTTTACTGCACCCTCTCTCAAACTGGTTTTCTGCCAAGGCTGTAGAGCTGGCTTCAGTTCAGATTAGAGTCAAGGTCCAAATATCACCTTCTTCACAGTAGCTCAGCAAGGTAGGTATAGAAACCAGGTGCTGTATATATGTCAGCAAAAATCAAGCGAAAAATGTTAACAGGTACTTGACCCTCTCTTTTCCTAGTGACAGGTGAGATAATTTAGGGTGATCCCAGAAAATTAGGTCTCTTAAGCAAGGCGGTGTGCTTGGTCTCTTCAGAGGAAAGGAGTGACAGCTGTCCTTCTCCTTGAAAGCACAAGGGACACTGTGGCACAGCTGGCATAATTCAGATTTTTAGGAGGTTGTGCAACTTTTTTCATTACAGGCTCCACTAAATGATCTTAGCTGGCAATACATGACCAGATGGCATTAGAGCTGCTTTCCCTATAAGATTACAAAGTGCCACTGTTCACAGTCTCGGCAGGTGAGAGATTATAAATTACTGGCGCAACCGGTCACTGCTTTTGCAAGCTCATTTTCTTGATGCATGGGCAGTCTTTAGGTTTTTCATGATAATATCTTCAACTTAAATATGTCAGGTTTTATTTGTTCCCCGGTTTAGGTCTCAAAACCCACCTCTTGTTTGTTGTGAAATTAGTGTGGTGTCGCACCCTCACCTTTTTATTCTCACTGCCTTCATCTGTTGGCGCCTTCGCCGCCTTCACTGACTGCAGGGTGCACTTCTGACCTGTGTATTGACTTCAGCCAGTACGTTTAGACTTCTGCCAACTGAGAAACATGCTGTGATGTTCCTGCGTGACAGATGTGTCACTGAAGAGACAGAAGTGCTTCTCTTGCTCTTTTATTCCGGCCTTTGTCCATCTTGGGTGCAAGGATGTCCTGCCAGAGGAACAGCAACCTGTTCTGGAGCCAGGAGGTGTGTGAGTGGGATTGAGGATGTGCCTGAACAGAGCAGTGAGAGGAAGAAATTATCACTAATCCTGGGCAAGACGGGAGCAGCAGGAGGGAATGAACCTTGCTGGATAGTATTTTTCAAATTGTCTTTTGAGTATCAGCTGTTATTTTAGTAGACAGTTCAATTAAATTAGCCCAATCTGTTCTCATAACCTGCTTTGTAAGACCATGTCAGGCAAGGATGAAGAAACTGTCTTGTAGTCTCTTGGCTTTGTCCATTTCTTGAAAGTCAGCTCCAAAAGTGTCACATGATCCCAGAGAATCAGACAAAGCTTGTGGGGGTGAGTGAAGGGGATTTATGGGTATAAACTGTACTTAGGAGGGATGCCCACTGTCCCTCTGCACTTCCAGTGGCAGACCAAATGACACTGAGATTTTCTACAGTGGGTGATGCAATTAGTTTGCCATACAGGTTTAAGAGCATCAGTATTTTGCAAATAACGATGTTTGAAAATATCTGCTTCTGCTGGAATCCTTTGAAATGGAAATGAAAGCCAAGGCAGTTGCTGGCCCACTACCTTTGTTAAGTACAGAGCTCACTAAGTCTTAAGAAAATGGTTTTAGAGGACGAGGAATAGGTTTCTCCTTAAGGATTCCAAAGAATGTTTTTCAGATATATATTAAAAGACATCCTCTATCTATATACACATTTATTTATTGCCTGTAATTTTCTCTGCACCATAACTCTGCTTGCACAGTGCAGCTGGGCATAAATCTCATTTTTAGGAGCACTGCTCATGTTATGTTTCTTGACTTCCTATAATAACAAGAAATGGGATACTTTGAGATAATCCAAACAAAGCAGTGTGCAATGTAATATCATCTAGAGGAGTTACAAAGGGGTCATTAATGGTGGGGGACCTCATGACTGAAGCCTGATGGACACTGTGATGTGAAGGTGGTGTGACCTGAGCTGGAAATCAGTTGTGCTGGCCAAAATGCTCATTTGAGCTCCAGAGGAAGGAACATCACAGTGTGAAAGAGGATCGGCTTGGCCAGTGTTCAAGAGAAGGTACCATCCTGTGCAGCCCCAGCAGTCTGGCCAGGCCTTCTCCTCAGCCCGTCCAATACCAAAGAAGAATAGACTGGGTGGAGGAACCGTTTATCAGAGGGGGAGGAAGTGAGTGAGAACAGACCCTGGAGCTTGGCCAGACCAGAACCGGGGTGGGCAGAGATGCTGTAGGTGGGGGTGTAAGGGTCTGTTCAGTCATGGATCCAGGAAACAGGCAAGAGTGGCTCCAGAGTCAGAGCCACTGCCAAATAAGTGGGTAACACAGGTTTTATCACTGTTGCACATTACTAGTATTGCGACTGTTGTTGTTAATATTATTTCTATTTATTGCTATTTGTTGTCCTTGTGATTATTTATTGTTGTCATTGTTATTAACATTATTTATTGTGATTTATTGCTATGAGCATTGCTGTGCAGTAACACAGTGTTGTGTTACTGGGCATTAGGGGAGTGCCAGACTGGAGGGAGTCTGGCCCATGTCTCTACATGTGACCTAAGGCTGATCCTAAGCAGGGAGAAGAAAAGCAACCTTTAAATTTGCAAACAGTGATTAATTCTAGCTGTATTTGAACTGATTATAGAGGGAGAAGGAATCAAAGCTGGGATTAGAGGCTTAGCAACATGAGCACATCCTTGGGCAGCTATTGCACTCTTACAACTGTGCTGCACTTGGATGTGTTGTTAATATTATTTCGGCATTATCCCAGTAACCTGCAGAAGTCCCAGTGGCTGCACCCAATGAAAAAAGCATCTTGGTGTCTCTGGCTTCCTGATGCTCTCTCATGTCCTGTTGGACAAGCCAGACTTGTTTATTTCCTAATAAGCTTCTGTAATACATTCATTATCCTCACCATGTCAGGCTGATTTTCACCTGCTGTTGAATGTAAAGGATTGCAAATTTGTGCACAGGTGAAATTTCAAAGGCTAGAGAAGTTCCTTGACAAGGTGATACTCCTTGGCTGTGCCTGTAGCTCACAGGCCTGATATATCTTTGCAGTATTATTTATTGCACTGCATTTAGAGTAATAACCTGGAAAGGTTGTGGCCTCTTTCTCCTGGACTCTCAGTGCCTCTTTCTATTCCACTGCTCAGCAGGACAGGCAAGGTGTGTCTTTCAGGACATACCTTGGAGCAGCTCGTGTTAGTGAAATGCTGTGGTTGTGCTGCCTGGCCAGGGCCATGTGGCTACTGTGTCAGAAACCACACAAGCCACTCTTTAGGGGACTTATCTCTTTTGGGCAGCCTGGGCTCATGGGCATTAAATGTTTCCCAACCCAAGATGTGTTAAAGTGTAGAGGTTTTCCTGTTACAAGAAAATTAATTATCACATTGGTCTTTGTTCTTTGTGAGTAGCTCTTTATCAGAAAAGTGTTAACAAAAACTTACTAAAAGAAGTTTAGTTTATCAGGTGCTTGCCTATCTATGTGTATGTATTTTTACCTTTGAAGAATATTAGCAGTCAGTGTTTCTTGAGCTGTACAGCATCTCTCTGAAGCTGGCCTGAATATTTTTAAACATTACTTAAATAGGATCAAGAATCTTGAAAATGAGATTTGTTGTAAGCTTTGTATTGTTGCCTCTCATACCCTTGCATGTCTGTTTTTCAAACAGCATTTTATAATCTGCGCTAAGCCCTTAAGGATGCTTAGTTGTTATGGTTTGACTTAATATAATCTAAAAATGGCTAGCAATAAATCCAATCATTTCCATGTAAAGGAAATGTAGGATTGGACTGGTGGAACTATTATACCTCACTCAGGGGAAAAGCCAATAAATCCAATATATTTGTTCAACTCCAAAATATCCACCTTAATTTGGTGCAAGGGGGGAAATTAAAAAGCACAAGCCTATATTTTGAAGTACAGTACGACAGTGGTGGGGACCATGTCTTGTGTTTCTGAGAGCGAGAGAGGCAGAGGAGTGGAATTTGATGTGATTAATACTGTACCAGGGATGGGGAAAGTTGAAAGGAAGACAGAGCTGTCTCCCGAAGGCTGTTGATCTCTGCTCTGGGCTCCTGGCCAGACTAGCTGTCCGCTGAAATGACTGTAATTTCCTGAATAATACAGAGCCAAACTTCCATTTTTGAAAAGGACAAATTGGGCCATAGGAGAATCACTTGTCTTTACAGCTCATGACAAAGTGCTCCCACCTTAGAGGTTGGCCTCACCTTTCCTTGATTTTATAGAGCTCTTATTGGCAAGTACTAGTCTTGTTATGGTTTAATCAATATTAATCTCAGTTGGAAGGATACTTCTGGTTGCTAATTGAGATCAGGTTCAATTTCATCTCGTCATATTTGCTGTATAATTATTAGGTGCTTTACATCATGTCAAAAGAGCCTAGGCTAATAGCATCAGTATGACATTCCCATATGCCGGCACAATGTAAGGCACAGAAAAAGCCTCGGTGAACTTGTTGCTGTCTCTGCAGGGTGTAATTCTCTGAAGTTCTCCAGACTGTGGAAAGGTTCCCAAAACCTAGTGGCAGCTCTCCTGTTTCTGTTCAGCCCATGTTGATACTCCCTCATTTATAGTGTTGTTCTTCTAAACGCTTAAGCATGATGATATGGCTGGGTATTTCTGGTCTGTGTTAAGTACATTACACCCTTTCTGCATGTTGCCCTTGAAATGAGAAAGAATTTGCTGTAGGAGAAAAGATCAGTGACAAATAGCACCCCTGAAAGGGCTGTGTTGGGAAAGATGTGTAAGAAATAATATCCACCTGAATCTGGTTTTCCCCTCCAGTCCTGGTGGGGATGGCTCTGACCAGCTGTGTGCACAGCACACGCAGCAGAGATCTCCCTCGCTGCCCTTACCCAACCCCAGCTGGCCCTCTGTGCATCACAGGCAGTTTTATTGTGCGTGGGTGCTGTGAAAGGATTCTGGTCTGGCTCAGGAACATCTGCACTGCTCCTGCCCCGCCATGTGTTTTGCTCCCCTGTCCCCATCCCGTCCCATTCCTTGGGAGCGCTGCTTTGTGGGGATGGTTCAAACCCCGACGCTGGCTGTAGGAATTGGGAACAGGCAGCAAAAAGTGGCTGTGCTGGCAGGGCCTGGGCACCCACGGGGCCGCTGCAGAAAGCCCAGGCTGGAAAGGCTGTCCCCGGGAAAGCTGCTTTGTTTCTTTGTGATGTGGTTTGCTTGGAAATGCAACACCAAACCTAGTAAGCTCCTGTTCCTGGCACCTGTCTCTGATATTAGTGGGACCACTTCAGCCCCATGAGATCAGGACCAGGTCTGAGAACAGGACATGGGATGGGGGTTGTTCTGTCCACATTGGTTTGATACCCTTGATTGAAGTGTGCAATGTTCCCGTAGGAAAGAGAGTGGGGGGAAAACGTGGCTCTTCCCTCTGTTCTTGCTGATTGTCCCACACTGAGAGTGAATGACAGGCTAAGAAGAAATGGAGGCAAACATCAGTGCACTGAACGGTTTCAGTGAAAATTGGAAGGTTTTGACAAGAGTGTGATTTATTTGTTCCCCTCTTTGGCACAGCTGCCTAACTCTGGTTCTGTCAAACTCCAAATCAGGACTCCGACTGACGGGTTGGCTCTTGCCATAATGGCTGGGACTGACCCAGAAAAGGAACGATGCTTCTCATCTGTGCAGAGCTGGATGCAGCATCAGGCCTGCAGGAAGCCCTGGATGTGGTGGGTGAAATGGATGGTGTGAGTGCCAGGGCTGGGCAGCAGCCGGGGCAGCTCTCGGGGCTCGGGCATTGCCCGGGTGCCACGGGCACCGGTGCCAGCCTTGGCGTTGGGTTTGGTGTTCCAAGAGCTCTTGGGGAACCTCTCTGCGGAGCAAACTGTCTGCGGTCTTGGGGATGCACACGTGTATTTTTAGAGCTGTATATTGCAACATGCGCAAATTCATTAGAGGTTGTTAATTAAAATTACTGTGGTGAGTGCTTGTTACTATATCTGACCAAAAAGCTTGCACAGACAGTTAAAAGAAAAACCACCAAACCCCACGTTAGAATAAATGCAGGTTAGTTACTAAAATGGGGTATCTAAAAATAGTCACACTGCAAATAGATGTGGGCCTTTATGTGGTGCAATTGCTGCTTTTTCCTGCCTTTCATTTTATGGGTTTCTTTAAAGACTTGCTGGTTTCTTTTTTGTCATCTATATTTTTTTATTCATATGACCAGAACCCATTTTTATTTCTGTGATATTGATCCAGATGTACAGCACACAGCATTGATTCCTGCTTGTATGTTATACATACATGTTACGAATGGCATCCACATCTGGGAATAGTGAGAAGCTGGCCAACTGTGGTCTGCAGAAGGATAGAAGTGATTTTCTAGGATCAAATCTAGGTGTAGTAAGGGCTGCAGAGTGGAGGGTAGGATTGAGCTCAGCAGTTTGCGGCATTGTGAGAATATCACAGCCAATTTCTAAATACATCCACGTGAAAAATAAAAAAGGGTGGAAAATTTAAACTTTGAAGAATAGGAAAGAGAATGTAAATGGATAAGAGCATCAGGACAAAGAAATGGCATTGCAGAAGGAAACTCTTTAGAAAACTAAAGGGGGTATAAAAAGGCCAAAGGACCCTCCCAGCCCACAAGTGTTTCTGTGTTGCTGGCTCTTCCCTGCAGCAGGCCATGCTGGAGGTTTTGGGGTGTGATCCAGAGCCCATCGCTCAGGCACGGCCGATGACCAGACTAAGAGCAAGGGAGAGATGTTTTTGCATGGCTGGGCTGGGCTGGGCTCGCCCTTCCTGTCCTGGGGATTTCAGATACAGCTTGTAGAGCAACTCAGGCTGGTTTTACCCTCATAATTATTGAGTATGGGTTAATCTTCTTTACCTTCTAGTCACTGGTTGTTGTCACCACTCTTTTTTTTCCTTTCAAAAGAGCTGTTTGAAGACAATTCCCTGTGTTAAGTTGGTTTGACAGGCTGCACACAAGTGACCATCTTCCTTTACTTCTCTACAAGTCAAACCCCGGGTCAGGCAGGGTACTGGTTCAGGCTGGCAGAGCTGCAGCTGCTCATTTACCTTCTTAAGAATTTGTACAACATTCACAGTTTTTGTATCTGAAATTTTTCCAGTGTTTTATGAGTTACTAAAAGGAACTATAAAAGCTACAGCAGTTTTAGCACTCGCAGATACTGAGTAGCTGAAGGTTTTGGGTTTGTAAAATGTGCTATTTCAGTTGTTACTGTTTTACTGCTGGAATGAGAAATTTGGTCATCACCCTGTGATAACACTGCATTCATCTGAATTTTTTCTAAATAGCGAGCAAATATAATTATTCTCACCCTCGTGTTATTCTTGCCAAGTCTGCTAATTCTGCAGAGAAGTGACTTCATGTAATTGTAAAGGCTTTTCGCAGTATCCTCTGGAGTTTTTTCTGAATGTCCTTCCCTTTGTCCTTTCTGCTTCTACCTTTTGATTCCTCTCCTTGTTTTCCTCTCTTCTGGAGCATTGGGTCTGTCTGGGCTATGGATTATTCTTCAAAGGGTCTGTAGAAAGACCACTTGGGGACACCTGTTCTGGTCGTGGTATCTTCTTCTTCTCCTACAGGAAGTCCATGGTAATTATTATTTTTAATAAGCAACCGCATAGAACAGACAAGAAAGGAAATTTCTCACTATGAGCTTCGAGGAGAACTGGCAAAGATGGTTTTCTGAGGTCTCTCCCACCCCGAGGTAGTGTTGCATTTTGACACTAACTGTGAAGTCTGTTCTGTCAGTGGTTTTTGGTTCTGGAGCGCAGAGATGTGATGCTGACCGGCTGCATCACTCCCCGTGTGTGACACTCCTTGAATACGCCTCCAAAAGATGATGTCCCCAAGCCAGCCCTGCTGCCTGACAGGAGGGAAAGGCTGCCTGTGGCCTGCAGAAAGCCTCTGCTACTTGAGCAGGAAGAAGGGAGGTGCCTGCTCGCCTTTAAGGCACGCATTAAATATTGAACAAGGTTTTACTGTTCTCGCCGTGTCAGAAGTTCAGACAAGCCCGAACCAAAGCCTCCAGGACTGCATGACCGCAGAACTTGAGAGAGGAATGGCTGTAAATACCAGCTCTGTGGTTTTTCCTGGCACTGCTCTGTGTGAGAAGCTGTGTGGGGAAGGTGCTGGCGAGCACTGGTGGCCCCATGGTCCTCTGCAGGTGTTTGTCTTGAAGCACTGGGGCTTTCTTGAATGGAAATAAGAGAAGTGCCTGTGTCTGAAAAGATGTGGAATGTAGGCTTGTGTTGAAAAACCCTTATTTCTTACCCAGACACGTGCCAGACGTTTCACACCACGGACATAATGCATTCCTGCCTTCCCTGGAAGAACGTGCATCAGCAGTATGGGAAAACTGTATGCAAGAAATACAATGAGTATCTGTCAGATAACCTGGTAGCTCACCAGAGCTCTGCATAGACATGTACACAGTAGGGAGTATGTTTTTGAAGAAATAAAATGACTTGCAGAGCAACGGGAGAGGGAGGAGAAGAGGGCGGCGGAAGGGAAGTGGGGGAAGAAAGCACGAGACAACTGCAAGAGGAACAAACATTGCTTTGAGGATGATGTGCTTTATGCCTTTTGCGGGGTTTTCTACATTGCCTTCAGGCAGTTCAGGATGTGCAATAGAAATCAGGAGATCAGAAGTGGTTGGATAAAAGCCTGTGCTCAGCCTCCTTCATCACTAAGCACATCCTCCTTGTTGGAGATGAAAAACAAACATTGGGTGCACAACCTGCTGTTTACACGTCTGGTGGATCTGTTCACACAGGGCTCTTCTTGCAGCCAAGGAAAAGGCTTTTTTTTCCCCATGGCTTCTTTTTGAGGCTTGTTATTGTCACAGAAAGGATAAATGTGCTGTCTAAGCAGGGCTGAGCAAATGACTTGGGAGCTTGGGCCTGGAAAGGCTGGGTCTCTGGGGTGGCAGGTGGCTCTTGCAGCAGCCCAGGGTTTCTGGGAACAGTGCAGAGCAGACCTGAAGCAGGCAGGAGCTGTGGGTGCTGCAGGCAGCCCCGTGCCCGTGCAGCGAGCCATTGTGGGGGCAGCATGGGGCTCTGATTACGTGACCAACGTGTCTGTCCTTGAACAGGCAGCAGTCACCAGTATTGAGGCCATGCTGCTGAGAACGCAGCTGCGCTGGGCAGGGCACGTCTCCAGGATGGAGGATCATCGCCTCCCTAAGATCGTGCCCTATGGTGAGATCACCATTGGCTGCCGCAAGAGGAGCCCCAAAGAGGAGATACAAGGACTCCCTGAAGCAATACCTCAGCCTTGGCCATATTGACTACCATCAATGGTCCACTCTGGCCTCCAATCGGGAGGCATGGAGACACACCATCCATAACGCTGCTGATTCCTTTGAGAATGCACGCAGGATCAGTCTGGAGGAGAAAAGACAACACAGAAAGAACCGTGCCTGACCAAAACCACCTATGGAGACTTTCTGCTGTGCCTTTGGCAACCGGACTTGCCTATCTCGCATCGGCCTCTTTAGCCATCAGCCCCCTTGCAGCAAGTGTGGGTAGAGCCCTTCCCAAATCTTCGTTCGCGAAGCCGAGCCATGATGATGATGACGGGGCTCTACAATGGGGCATTTCCAGCATTGCTGTGTGCACCATCCTGGGGGTGTGCTATGTCTCCAGGCAAACAGGAATGGTGTTACAACACAACTGGTGGGCTTTAGAAGTGAGATAATTTCTTATTGTTGTATTTCAGACCGTGGACTCCATCCCTGTGTGATGGTGTGTTTGCAGGGACTCACTCTGTGCCTGCAGCCTTTCACTGTCAGATGGATTTTCAGTCTTTATTTGCTGTTTGGATCATGTTTCCTGTTCATGCCCTTCATCACGTTGTCTCATGAAGAAGAAATCCCAAGATTACATTTCTTTTTGGAGTTGAAAAAAAAAAAATCAGTGATAGCTGGAAATGCGATGCTGATTCCGGTTTCCAGTCCTGTGAGAGATGAGACAGCTGGGTCTGAGGAACCTTTCCTGGCACGTGGCTGGATGGGCCAAGCCTGGTGCAAGCATCCTGCAGCCCCTCGGCGTTCCAGGGGTGCCCAGCAGGCACAGCACGGGGCTGGTTTGTCAGAAGTGTTCCCATTAGCTGCCCACTTGGGAAGTAAGCAGCTTCAAGCCTGTAAACACTGCTTGGTGTGGTCATTTGACAGACGGGAATTTATGGAATATTATGGTGAACACAGGGGGAAAAAAACCCTGCATCAGCTTTCTGTAAACATATTTGGCTTTTCAGCTGCAAATTGAACATTACAAATTTAATTGCAAATTAAACATTTGGGCCAAAACCCGGAGTGTTGTTACTTGGAACTGGTGCCAGGAGCTGTGGGTTGTTTTCATCCTTTTCTGGCTGGGCTGCCTGCTGGGGCTGCAAGGCAGGAGCAGGGAGCATCTCCAGGGATAACCCCACACATGGGATGGTGAACACGAGGGAACTGAGCTGTGGGTCCCTCTCACAGTCTGTCCGGACTGAAATATCTCAGGTTCAGTCCCTCCTTGAAAAAATGGCACTTTTGGCAAAATGCTTGCTCAAAAACATTTTCCCAGCAACACAAGTTTCTGTAGATAATGTTTACCATCCTTTCCTCCTTTAAAGCAATACTTGTATAATAGAGAGTAATGGTCACATCAGCCTCAGGTAACATAGCCACAAGACTGTCTTTAATAGCAATATTTAGTTGTGTTCTCATAGTTACAAATGAAATAATTTTTCTTTGTTATGATAATGATTAACAATATGACAAATTTCAATTATAACAGCAAATCATTACAGTATATTAAGATAAAATCAAGCTAAAACGTGTTGTAAATAAGAATCCATAACTTACCAGAACTGCATGGGTAATACGTTATTGGATTTTTCCCTTAGTCCCATGGCAAAAAGAGAGAAATTTTATTAAATGTCTTTTTGCTTTTGAAAACTTAAAGTTCACATTGCTTTCATTTTCACTAATAAATTCAAGATGTCCATATTAGTTTAACCTGAAATGAATTTGGTTTATTGCTGAAACTGAAATCCCCCTGTGAACGTCTCAGCGGATTAGATATATGTTGGTTATATTCTTCTATGATTAAGTTTTTATTGATTTTTTTTTAAGTCAGTCAGTTTATGTATGTTACTCCTCATTGCCCACCTATATTCTGCATACTGCCCTTGACACGTCAAAAAGGATGATATGTATTTCATTTACTTGGTTTCTCGAGAAGTTATTAATCGTTGTTTAATATCCTTGAAGGTATGCTAATCTGGGCTCTAAAATAGGTGCTGTTTTGTACAGCAGGATTCAGTGCTGCTAATCTGCAGAAAAGACATTGCAGCCCATTCTTGCCCTGCCCACTATGCAAGGTGTTTGTTTTTCACCTGTGCTGTCGCTGTCGCCTCTGTGCTGGTGCTGCCCCAGGAGGGGAGATGGGGCTGTGGGTGCGTGTCCTCCCGTCACCTTTGGTCTCTGTGCTGGGGATTTGAAACACATCTCAGTGGAAAGAATTCCCATTTTTGTAGATAACTATTAAAGTAAGCAGTGGTCAGGCTTTTGGGAGGGGGAAAAAAAGGATTGTTGCTGTTATGGTTTGTTGCTGAGGTGTCAAAATCCAGACCTGCAGAAGCTGGGTCATGTATAGAAGGTTTTGTAGGAGTGACCCATCACAGTACTGTGTACTTAAACACAAGAAATACCAGGAGGATTCAGTTATTTCTCTGTGTTTGGTTTAGATAATCTCTATTTGTTTTCACTGGCTGAAATTATTTTCTTCCCAAACATGTGCAATAGCTAAATTATTTTTATCCATCTTGTCATGACTCAGTGGCAAGACTTTCCTGATGGCTTTTTTTCATCCTCACCCAGCAAGACTCCCTGCTTTGCTCCAGTACGGAGCCAGACAAAAAGGCTTGAATCATTATAGGGTCACACCTTGCATTTTTCAAAAGTCAAACAGCTGCCCATCTGCCTGAGCTGTATTTATCACATATGAGCCCACACCCTCCAAACATGGGTCGCTTTTTGGGTTGGGTGGAGTATTTTTGGGGGTGGTGTTTTTTGAGGCTGGTGGTTTGTGGTTTTTTTTCCCCCTGGAGGAATGATGTCAGAAAAATTCATAGTTACTTGAGCAGATCAGTGATCCTAATCATCTTCATCACATTAAATGAATTAGAGGGAGGGAGTCTGTGTCCAAAAGCACAGTGAAATCCATTTGGCTCGAAAGAACAACTATTAGAAATGCAGATATTGTTTTCCTATGATTTGAAGGTCATTTTCACACTGCGTGGAGATTTTCAAATGCACCCATGTATAACGCGTCGCCTGTTAGCATTCTGCTGTCGGAACTTTATATTGATTGTCCTCTGCAAAGATTTTTAATAACAGCAGTAACATAAATTCATTTAATGTGAATGGAGGCTAATTAAGAACAAATGTGCTGGTCGTGTTAGGAAGTTATTTGTCACTAATTATGTACCCTTCATCTGTGACTTGCCATAAATACTGTGGTCCAAGCTGACGCTCTAAAAAAGCCCTACCTGTAGGTACGTGGGCTGCCTTTCCTGCAGGGCAGCCAGGCCCTGCTGAGGAGGAGGAGGAGGAGGAGGAGGAAGAAGAAGAGGAGGGCAGTGGCTGTGCCTGGGACAGCCCAGCCCCTGGGTGGGAGCAGAATCATTTGCCAGAGGAATCTGGCTCTGCTGGGAGAGCTGGGGGAAGCTCCAATTCAAACCAGAAACCCTTTCGCAAACTTTCACATCCTTTGTCCCCGTGAAACCCCTGGGAGATGTGCACAAAAGCTCCTCAGCCCACTGTGAATACCACCAAGGGATCCTCCAGAGTGGCCGGGTTTTGGAATCATTACTCTTCAGCCGTTTCCTCTCAGAGTCCTTCGCACGACTGACAAAGAGAGGTTGGTTTGCAACAGGGCGATGAAGAAGAGAATTTTACATGTGCCCACCCGAGCATTTGTATCAGCATTAACATTTCCTTGTGCATCAAGAGATTCTGCTTGACAGGTACTGCTGAGGAGTCCTGGCACTGGGCAGTTAAGTGGATGACAGAAGCACCCAAGCTGTGCCCGCAGGACCACCCGTGGTCGGCTGTGACAAGGAAACAGGACAGCAGTGCCTGTTTGCATGGCATGGGACAATGCTTCCCACCAGCATGGGCCAGTGTTCCCCACCTTCTCGCAGCTCAGACCTTGGGGATCATGCAGAAGCCTGGAACAGAGTCTAAATCAAAGCAGCAGCTCTCACCCATCATCTCTTGTCCCTTGGAAAGGTTCCTGTGCCAGTGTAGCTTGTCCTGAACGGAGCAGTTATCTGGTGTTGCTGCTCCTCCACCTTCCACTGAGCTATGGGAAAGCCCCAAAACTTTCTCAGACCTTCTGATCCAGCCCAGGGAACTGAAACTCACTCCTGGTGCTGCAGAGACTGGCACTCCTTGGAGCTTATGATACAAAGCAACAGTTATTATCTGCAAACAGTTTGTGCTTAAGCTCGTGAAATGAAAAGAGCCTGTGAAAATCATTAGGTTCCTTCTAATAAAAGATTGGTACCTAAGAAGAACCAGTAATTAAATGCTTGACTTAGTGTTTCCTTGCCTGTAACAAGCAGAGCCATCCCATATCACAAATTATTAACTCAAACCAGATTTTCTAAGGGAATAAAATCCATTGTTTAGCTTTTCTTAATAATGCACTTTTGTTCTTGGGAGGCAATGTGTTATTACACGTGCCTTCTGTGTTCAACTTCTGTATATTTGCTTAGAGTGAAGAGCTTGTGTTTCCTGTTGAAGACACAGTTTCTCCTAATCTCTGTTCTAGCTGCTCTAGGATTTCCCCTTGCGATGGGGAGGGATTGCATTTCACGCTGGGAAAGGCTCAGCAGCTGAGGGGAGCTGGCTCACCCAATGGATTCTTGAGCCTTTCCCACCACAGCTGTATTGACAAGAAATTAAGTTGGGGTTTAACAACGCCGTTCTGTTTTCGAGGGATGATATATAGTCACTGGTGCAATAACAGAGTGATATCATATTGTCCAGTGAAATCCCTTAGCAACTAGTTCAATATTTGCAGGAAAATAGTTGGGATGGTGGAAGCCAAAGCTGCTGAATGAGTGACAGTGCCCCAGATTGTGAAACTTTTCCCCACAGACTGTTTTGCATGTTGGATTCTTGGAGCTTCTGGGAAGGGTTTCAGAAGTGGTGATTCAGTGGTACCTGTAGATAACAAAATGGTTGGTTATTTATTGTTTTAACTAACATTTGTTTTGTGCTTGAAGCTCAGCTGGCAGCTGCTCCTGGCATTTGAAGCACCCCAAAGCTCACATTTCAACGACGTGGAGTGGACAAGGCTGATCACTGGAGACTTGTACAGTGAAAAGCTCAGGTCTGGGGGAGGTGTCCAGTGTCTGCTGCTGACACTTGCCTTAACAAAGAAGCCCTGTTCTATCACAATAGCCCAGAAGACCATAGGAATGCTGGTGTGATGCTCAGGCTGCTGTTGTTTGGGGTTTCTCTCTCTGCGCTCTTCATGGTTCGAGGGGAGTGTTAATTTTTTCCTTTAGTGGAGGTTACAAGGCAGGGAGCAAATTTCACATGAATCCACTGGGACCTCAGCAACTGGCCCTGTTTTAGCAGGCTGTTGAGATTTATTGCACAAACCATTCTGAAAGCTCTGAAGAGATTTGCCATGCATTTCAGTGTCAGAGGAGCTGTGGGAACAGAGAGGTTGGCATTTAGAGCTAAGCGACTCCCATAAAAAATGAACAGTTTTCTCCAAGTAGATGAGAACTGCACTGGTTGGAGCCATTCAACGTGTTCATTACCTCGTGTTGTAACGAGCAAATTAAATTGTGATGAGAGCCCAGCTGGGGTCAAAGCAAACTAAAGGAACAGGAGAGCTGAGCTGGGGGAGAGGAGACCTTGGAGTCAGCAGCTAGAGGGGCATAAGCGTTTTTGAATATGCTTTACATTAAATTTACTGCTTTTTGGAGGTTTTGCCCTCAGAGTGTTCAAGAACGGTGCCAGAAATGTGATGCATAAATCCTGCCTTTCATCACCGACTGTCTTCCTTGTCTTCCCTGTCATCTGCTTCTGTACTAGTGCTGTCAGCACTTCTGCCTTCCTTGCCCTCCAGTTTGTTTTCCTTCTGGCCCACTCATCTTTATCTCTTCTCCTCTCCTAAGCTTTCTAAGTGCTTGTCACTCTTTTTTTTCCCCCCCATGTCCTTTCAACCCAAGAACATGATATAATTCCACTTCACCTGATTTCTCTGTGGCGGTGTCAGGCCGAGGCAGGTGTCAATAATCCCCTTCTATCATGGTGCTCCAACTGTTGGGCACAGCAGCCAGGCTTCAGTTTTGTATTTCTAAGTTTATATTCTGTCCAGTCGCTCAGATTTTGAGCTCTTTCCTTATCTACTGCTTTGGAAAATGCATATTCCCCATTACTATGGGTTTACTTGCAGTGTCGCAATCTGGTATCCAGGAGGAAAAGTAATTAATAAAAAAAGGTAAAACATGAGTATTTAACCATAAAAGTGAAAGTAGAAAAAAATACATGACGCTTTAAAATTGACTGTTTTCTAAATGCTTTATTTTTGTGCTTATCTCTTTTAGTTATAAGAGGCTGTGATTTGTTTCAGATGTGCCTATTTTGATACTGGAATTTGATGGGGATTTTAATAGCATGACCCTGTAGAGGATTGAACTTTGACAAAAAAAAAGGTTTTGATCTTATCATCAGGCTGGCATAATAAAGGAGATTTGTTCTCTTTCCAAGCCACGTCTTGCAGGATTGTAGAAGTGTTTGGGCACATTCAGCTTTTTAATCAATTGTCCTTGATTGCATCCTCTTTAAAAACACACTGCAAGAGTCATCTAGAGGAGTTCCTGGTTCACTTTTAATGCACGTTGAAGGAAAAACCAACTAACTGATAATATTTTTATGAGATTTGTTCATTTGCTTTTTGTGCATTTGCCTCCGTTTTCTTTGGATGTTATTGAACATTTGTGCTGCTTTTCAACAGTCTGACATGTTTTCTACCAAATCTTTAGCTGGCTTAGGTTGGCAAAGGTACTGGACATCAGCAAAGCCAAGCTGAAGATTGACCCTCTGATCTGAGCAGTTCCGTACAGCTACAAAAATTCCTGCTCCACACATATGGGGAGAAGGTGTATTTTTAGCCTTGTCCAGCTGAATACCAGCTGCTTGGATTTTGCTCCAACTTTGCAAAAGCAGAGACGGTTGAATGATGAAGCAGAAATAAAGCAAGGCAGGAAGGCTTGGCCGACCAGAAATGCCTCGGGCATACTCTGCTTTGTCTCTCCGCTGGTCTCTGAAGAGCCCGTGCTGTTGCGTGGAAGTTCAGAGAGGGGAATCAACCTGTGCTGCCCTGGGCCGAAAAGCTGCCCCTGTGCCTTCTGCCCCTGTGCCCTCTGCCCTTGTCCCGCTGCCCAAAGCAGGCGGCCACGCTACTGCTGCTGCTGGGAAAGCACAGACAGGGGGGCAGATGACATGGAAGAAGTCCCATGAGGTCTCCTTGCCCAGAGATACCCTCAGCAGGGAGGGAGGGTCACTGTCTCTCAGGGGACACTCCCACAGGCCCATCTTCACTGGCTGGTCTCTCAGAGGAGCAGGGAAAATTGGGGCCATTCCTGTTGCAGCCTTCGATGGTCTTAGAAAGGGAGGGCTTGCCAACCACGGCAACTGGCAAGCAGTTTGAGGAGCCCCCAATGGGTTTGTGCATGCTTATCTATACTAGCTGAGGGCTTCGCTCCCTCTCTGCTCCTAAACTTTTATGGGCATGTTATGAACAATCAGAATATAAGCTTCTGGGTTGGGAAGCTGCCACACCCTTAACTACAGTTCCAGAATCCCAGATTTATCAAGACATGTGTCCCTGTAACCTTTTCTATTCATAACCCTACTTTCATTTACACTTTCAGGACTTAAGTTTGCAAACCACCCCCAGCATTAACAGCTGCTTCTGCCAAGCCTCGCATGCTGTGGGAAGCCTCCCATTTCCCCTCAGTCTTTTTGAGTCCTTGGCATCTTCTCACCCCCAAGGCTACTCTTCAGCTCGCACTGTGGCCGGTGGTGAACTCCTCGTTTCTCCTCCTGGCACCAGCTCCTTCCAGAGACCTCATCATTGAAGTCACATTGCTCTTTGTGCAGGGAGCTTTTCAGGTTGCCCCGGCATTAATGATGTGCCTGAAGCTGAGCACATGGAGCAGGGATGTTTGCACAAATAAAAGCAGCGTGTCCAGAGAACAGCAATTTGCAAGAGCTCGCACTGTGTTCTGGTGAGTCTCACTTTGACGGAAGGACAATTACACTGCAGAGGCAATTTTCCCATTGGAAAGGAGAAGGGGATTCCTGCAGTCCCCTGGTGGGTTCTGCATTCACACTGCACAGTGTTGGAGGTTTCATGGCTGAGGTGACATCACCGGATGGCTGTGACTCCTCGGTGCTTGATTGCTGAGGGAGGGAGTGGTTGACTTGGGGAAGAGAAGGGCCTGTCTGAAAACAGGCACAGTGTATGAAGACAGAAGGCTCAGCACCAGAGATGAGAAGTGCAGTCCCAAATGCAGTGTACAGATAGCACTGAATCTGCTCGTTGAGAAGCATCTACACAGGTAACATACCGAGAGAGTTTTGACACAAGGCAGGGGGTTTCACTACCCTCATTTTCATTAAAGGCTGGTTCTGTGGGGATGTGGTAGTTTTAAATTTTAGGCTTTGGCTGGGTTTGTTGTTTTTTAGGCCTTCCTGGGAAACGAGTCGGGTGACACACATTGACAAATCAGAGGTATTTCCTACTATCTCACATCACACGGGATATAAGAGTGAGGGAGGAAGAGCTGGGACACACAGCCTTTGGACACTCTTCCTTTGGTCAGTCTCTTCGGTGCAGTCTCTTCTCCTGTGGCCGGGTCAGTCTCTCGTCGGGCAGGTGGTGGGGAGAAGGATCACAGCTCGGGGCTGGACGCTGCTGTATTTGGGTAATGCAGTGCCTTATCTGCCTTCCTTGGGTGTATAAATATATAGTACCTATATAGTACCATTTGAGTTACCTCTCTTTCCCTGTATTTGCCTGGTATTCGTGTTGTGTGCATATAGTACTAGGTTCCTTTTTCCTCCTCTGTAAATAAATATATAGATATATCTATGTATCTATATATATCTATCTATATCTATCTATATATCTGTTCCCCTCAGGGTCTAAAGCTTTTAAGTTTTCTCTCCTTCCCCTTGGCTTTTTTGTCGGTTTTCCTCCCCTTTGGGGGGGCCTCTGGAGGGGAGGCCTGTGCTGGTCCTGGGAAGCTCTGCATGGTGTTGCTTGTTTTGGTTTTGCCCAGGGTCAAAATTCCACAGGGGATGAGAGCCCCGATGTGTCAGAGACCAGGAAATGCTGCCCACCACACAGCCTACATCTGGAAGAGCCAGTCCATCATGGGAAGAGCTGCCAAGAGGTTTCACTTTGCTGTTCTTCCTCTGCAGATGGGTACAATGGTTTAACAAGTTATGCCTCTGCTGGAAGTTTTATTTTTTAACTCTTTGAGGTTTTTAAACATCACATTTCTACGTTAGTTTCCAACTTACAAGCAGTTTTTTTAGTTGAGTGTCCTGTTGAGTGGGACAGAGGAGCACAGAACACTTTGCCATCTCTGCAGTGACCAAACCCTGTGGTGCACTGGGAGCCAGACTGAGCTGTCCCAGCAGCAGAGGGGTCTTTGCAGGGGTTTCCTGTGGCTCCCCAGGGCAGGGCTGTTGGAGCTGGGTCACCACAGGGAATCTGGCAGAAGGGCACAGGGGACGCCATGAGCAGCTCCCATGGGGGAATGTGGACAGCCTGCACACTTGATGGGTTCTGTGTGTTTAGCCAAGTGTTCCTTCTTCACTTCCGTTCCTTACAGGGCTTTTCTTGGCACTTCTGTCCATCCCTTTCTAAAGATACTGGGTCATTTGGGGGAAAATCCCAGTTTCAAGACCAGTCCAAATGAAGGGAAACTATTCTTGGCTATTTGAGAAATAACATAGTTTTTGGTTAGAAGCACTGTTCCCTGGAGCTTTTTTTCTGAAAATAAAAATAATACCTTTCTGCTAAAGATAACAGTGCACGTTTCCAGGAGAAATACAGCGCTGATGTGTTTGTTCATTTTCTTAGAGAGTAAAGCCAGGCATTTAAAAGCCTGAATAACCTCCCCGCAGGAGCCCAGACTTCAATGAGGTGACTCCAGGTTTTAAAGAAAAGGCCAGTGCAGCTGCCTGAAACAAGAAGGGGTCTTGTCAGCCTTGTGGCTGAAGACCTGGTTATTTTTGTTGAGTGACTGTTCCTCTCCATAGTGGGGGGTGTTTTCAGAAATTGGTTCAGTTTGCTGTAGGTGGCAGAGGGCGGATGGGTCCAGCCTTTCCCCTGTCTCAGGAAAAGCAGCTTGGGGTGCACTGCCTGGGCTCACAGCCAGCCAGAGCTGGGGTGCCCTGGGGCTGGGGTCCCCTGCACCTCTCCTTGGGGCTGCACGTGGGTGGTGGGAGCAAAGCCAGGGTCCAGGTTCTTGGCCCTGGGCAGACACAGCCATGTGGATCCCCACTTCCCCCAGCACACGTGGGATGTGTGTGGCTAAAATAGAGAGAACAGGTCACATGAAAGGTGGTCTGAGGGGCCAAATAAATGCTCATGGAGCAATGGAAAATTGTTTCAGTAGGGAGGGGGAGGGAGAAAAAACCACACAGGCATTCCTTTCCCTGCGGGGCCGCCAGTCACCAGCCCTTTCTGCAGAGGGAAATACTGTGCCTTTGAAAGGGATTTGAATGATTACATTACTGGTTAGTGAGACCCTATGGGACTTGGGTCGGTAACATTTCCTAGCATAAAAATTGTCTTGTTGAGAGGTTTTTATTTTTGCCCTGTTGGAATTTTTCCTTCGACACGTCACGTCCAGCTGCTTCTTCAGATGGAGTGGAGGGAGCAGCCGCCAACCCCCTCTGGGACCAGGAGAGGGACAGGAATGATTATGCAGGAGCCACCATAGTGCAGCTGTTCAGCTGCAGACAGGAGAGACTTGGGCTCCCTGGAGCTGCTGGGCTGGTCAGCCACAGCTCCCACCGCTGTCACCCCACGGATGGCAAGGCTGGTCACTCAGCAGCTGGACACCTGGCTTGTGGCCCCTCAGAAAGCCTCTTTGCCAAGCCCAGCTGGGAGGCTGGCTGGTCTTTTTGGAGCCACAGTATTTTTGCTGGCTCTCCTGGGTTATTCTGTATTCCAGCTGCTCTTAGGAAGGAAAATGAAAAAAGAATAAGGAAACTCTGAAGTTCTAGAGAACTTTCCCAGATGCTGCTCATGTTTTCCATAGTGTGGTCTCTGATGTGGGGAAGTCAGTAGGATTCAGTCAGTCTGGGGAGTAGATGGGTATTTTATCTAGAATGTTTTCTGTTGTTTTTAACTTCCTGTCAGGGATCCAGCATGGCATGCAGGGTCCAGCAGGCATTTGCAAGCCTCCCTTGCTCATCCCAAGCCATTTGGTCATGGTCAGTTTGCCAAGATAGTGCAGTTCCCCTTCAACATGATTCTGTTTCGTCCTTATGGTTCCCAAAGGGCTAATTTCAAGGTGAAACTTCCTCAGAGTTTTCTCTCAGTTTTTACCCATCTAATCTTCCCTGGTAAAGTCTTGCATTTCAAAGGATGATAATAACCTCTCTGCCATGGAACATTGAAACACAATTACATCATGCTCTATGTATCCAAGCTGGCTCACACTCTGTTATCATTCTCAGCACCTTCAGGGAACAGGACCTCCATCCCTGAGAGGCCTTCAGAAGCAGGAGAGATTCCACTCAAAATTCTGCCTTTGCATCTGGGTACGTGAAGTTTGTACCGAAATCAAAGACACAAAGAAAGGGATGAGGGCAAGACAAGGCTTGCAGTGATCATCCAATCTTCAAAGTCAACGGGCTTTCCTTCTGCATTCCTGATGAGGAGGCTGGAGGACACGGAGCTCCTGAGCATCTGGGTTATCTGGGAGTTACTGGGGGAAGAGCTTGTGTGTTAGGATCAGTCTTGCAAACTTTCACACAATAAATAGCTTTTATTCATTTGTGTCTCCCCATTACATTCTGTAGACTGAAGATTGGCTTCAGCTGGAGACAAGCTTAATTACA
The DNA here is from genome assembly GCA_013396735.1 of Grallaria varia. NCBI lineage: Eukaryota > Metazoa > Chordata > Aves > Passeriformes > Formicariidae > Grallaria > Grallaria varia. Next base: position 575,682 of record VWZG01001097.1, on the reverse strand, counting down.
GAGAGGCACCTGAAGCCTTGAGGACTGTGATGGAATTACTCTCCATTTCCAGGTCTCTTTCCCTGGCATTATTTTCCCTTTGATTTTGATTCCGCGTTCTGCACCACATCAAATTTTGCTTATCCAGACTTTCCAGTACCTTTCCCCTTTGATTTAGCTTGATTGCAAATCAAAAATGTCTGTGGTTTCTGCTTGCAACACTTTCCTATGACTTTAGGCCCAGCCTAGCTTGGATTTCCCCTCTCTGGCACTGCAGGCAGGAGGTTCAGGACACATGAAACCCATCCTTGCTCTGTTTCAGGCTGCCACATTTTTAGTGTCTTTAGTCTCCTCCATTGACGTAGTAGTAGATTCTTTTCGGGTCGTTGTGATTCATCTTCCAGTGCTGCACCATCTGAATAAAGTTGCAGAAATGATTCCTTGGGGTAGGACACGAGATTCTCGCTTGCTGGGGATCAGCTGAGATCCACAGAGATCTGCTGAGCTGCACCCAGCTGGGGACCAGGCGCCGAGGCTGCAATTGCATGACCAGGGTGGAATGCGGAGGGTGCGTGCGGATACGGACACAGATGGTGCAAGGAGCTCGAAACTTCCTTTAGCCAAAGGCACTTGACAAACAGGACAGCTTTTCTCAGCCTGTCTCGTAATATTTATGCGTTCTACATATGTGACATGTTCCAAACTTTCATCTCCAAAATAGCAGGAACAGAATGAGTAGCACTGCCAGCCAAAGGAAAATTAAAGTAAATCCCCAAAGAAGTGATTTATAGGATGTAAATCACTTACAATAATGAATGTAATCCTGTCGAACAAGTTCTTCGTTATAATAACTTTACAGGCATCTGTTGATTTTTATATCAAGTCATAAATGCAGTCTCTGCAGTTTTATAAAAGCATTTGTTTGCAAATGATGTTGGAAACTGTTCAGCAGAGTAAGTCCCATCTTCTAAACGAAGGGCAGAGCTCTGCATTCTTTTCAAATTTGGAAGTATCACGAGCTTGTGAGCCTGCCCTCTCTGCCTGCCCGTGCTGTGAGCCAAGCAGGCTCTGTAGGCAGCGTCCCTCATGCTGTGACTGCAGTCACTGCCCATGTAATCAGATTGTACAACTCCATGTGCAGCAGCTCGGTGAGCGCAGACCCGTCCGACCCATCCCGGCAAAGGGGGCGTCTGTGTGTGTGTGCTGGGCAAAGAAGTAATTAGAATGCTGAGAGCTACAATTAGAAGTTAGATATTTATTTTGCAGGATTTGCTGTGATGTGCTAATCCCTTTCTTAGTACAGAAGAATATTTATTTTCTTCTGTACTTAGTGTTTAGCTTTGAAGTTGTTCAATAACATCTGCTGGTGACCACAGAAGATGTTATAATTCTGGTACATCAATTGCAGCTTAGGCTTCATTTAAGGCTCTGTTAGAGGCCCTGGGTCTATGTCAGTTCTCTGGTTCAAATCAACTCTTTTCTCCTCTGAAGACCCCAGCCCTTAAGGCACTGGATAAAAATCTCTTATTTTTGCACTATGCTGATTAGTTATTTTAATGAAGGTTTAATTACCTGCCTGCCTAGAACACCATTTGCAGTGTCAAGGGAAAACTTTCAGTAAAAGGAAGGAAACCCAGTTTCAACAATCCAGGAGCTCATGCCCAGTTCCCAATCGAACTGAGCCCAAGCAAGTTGGGGGAGCTGGGAGCCCGTATGGCTGTTGTGTCAGCTTGCCTTCGTGGGGATGCAGAAACAGAGATCTACACAGAGTGAGTAGGTACACAAATATAAACAACATAAGGAAAGCAACGTGGATGTGCTTGGATAAATGGGCAACGAGCAGCGATTTTTCTGCCTGTTTCTCTGAACTGAAACTTTTGAATGAGGTTTCTGTGCAAACCGGGAAGCCGGTGGTGGAATTTTAGTGGAATCTGAAGCCACGGCTCAGGCTTCTCTCTGCCTCTCAGGTATGATCCCCATCACCAAATTATATCATCAGTCTCAATAGTGTTAATGATTTATTTGTTTGATATTTTTTAATCTTGATTTTTCCTTCAGCAGTTCCTCTTGCATATCCCCTCCTTTTGTACTCTTGCACCTACATATTTCTAAAGTTTGTAAAAGGTGACATTTTGAGTATTAATGATTGTGTATATTCACATTCATCATCTGATAATGGACAGCATTCAGGATCTGCTGGATGTGATCCAAAATCCTGCAGAAGGCAGTAGGAGCATTTCTATTAAAGGCCTTTCAATTAGACCTTGAGCTATGAATGTGGTCTGCCTTTTTGCAGAAAATGCTGACTGTGGCTCATTTCATTCAACATGTTGTAGTTTCTTCTATAGCTGTTGCATTTCTTTCCTCTCTTGACATGCACAGAGGACCTTCATTGTGATTTGGTTAATATTTCCTTCTCTTCCCACGTGTAAGTCAAATACAACTGTAGTGTGTTCAGCAGAGCAGATGTGAAGCAGCAACTGGTTTCACATGTGGAGTTTGTTCATTTCTCAGGGCAGGTTGAACAATTTTCTTCAGCTTTTTGTTTATTGTGCTGTATTTACAAATCAGATTTTGCTGAAAAAAAATAACCTTACCTTGAGAGTTTGTGTCAGGTTGAGGGAAGTTGTCTATAATCTGCTGTTAACTTAAATGGGTTCTGCCATGAATGCAGAATTTATTTAAAGTTGATATGTACCAAACTGATTCATCTTGACAGAACTGACTTGTATAGCAGCTCATCATCCAAGTGGTTCCCACTGTGGCATCACTTGGGTTTAATTATAAAAAACTGTTTTGAACGGTTGAAAGTGGAAAATGTTGGCTTAAGTAAAGTCTCAAATCCCAGAACATCTCGAAAAAATTAAAAGATCTGAGTTGACATGGGAAGATTTGCATGCACAGGAGTGTTCCGGAGTTTTAGACCTCACTGATGATCTGTTATACTCCCAGGAAGCTTTTCTAAATGTTTAGATGTAATTAGTTTTTTCAACTGGGTACAGGGAATGAGTTCCAAAGAGAACTCTGATGCACAAGCTGAATTATATTAAATACTGTGAAAAGTAAGTAATTTTCATAGAAGCAAAAGAAGTGTTACTCCCTGCTGTGCAGCCCTGTGTGCCCTTGGTGTTCAGTGTGGACAGTGTTCATCTGGCAAGGGAAAAAAATCCAAATTTCCTGCTGACAGAAGGAAAAATACTAAATGTTGCTGTAGGCAACTTGCCATCACACATTATTTCTTATGAAACATGTATTTTTGTGGTTTGATTTTTGAGTCACGCCATTTTTAAGGAGCATGGAGGGCGTGCCAGGGTAGCAGGGCAGGTACTTCGTGTGAGGCTCACCAGCACACTGCCAGGCTCCACACCAGCTTGTTGGGTTCTGTTGTTTACCTGTCACTTGCCTATGGCTCATGAATCACTTGCTTTAAGGGGTATTTTATAAACCCCCCACAACAGGTGTCTAAAACTAGATTTAAGTATAATAGGGCTTTGTTTTGGTTTGGTTTTATTCTAATTGTTTTTTTTTCAGTAGCTTAAGGCATAGCAAGTCCCTTAATTATGCATCATCACCTGGAGGCTCTTCTGAAGGTTACCACAATGCTTTAGTCATGGCTTTGTATGTAACATATGCATTATGTACGTAACCAGCCCCAATTCCTGGCTCTTAAAGCCTGAACACTTTGGTTACTTATCTCCTTGTATCTATGTGTGTGTATATAGTAAACCAAGCAGTACGATATATATCAAGTTTAAAAAAGAAGAAACAATATCAAAAGCATGTACCAAGTTGGGAAATATGACTCAAAATTAAATTTTGACATGGCTAAAACTTTCTGTATATGCACAGACCCCACTAAACGTTTCCAGCAAGGCTGGCACCGGGACTGTAATTTCACCACTGCCCCCTGCTGAAAGACTCCCTTTGGCCAGCCTGCTCTTGCAGCTCTCTGTTGAGGGATGTCCGGGTGGGTTTGCAGTCATTATCGTTTTTTCACCAAGCACCTTTTATTCCTGGCTCACCAGTTTTTGCTTTGCGTGGATGGTTAAGGTGGGGCTGTCAAAAGCATCAAGTTGTGTTATTGGGAAGCAGGTCGAGGAGGGGCAGTGGTGGCAGCGGGGAGTGCCACGGGCACTGAGCACACATTGCACGTGCACGGTCACAGACAGGCAGGCTGGAGATCCCAGGGAGGCTGTGTCAGGTCACGGATAAATTATTGAAGATACATAAAACAATAGCTGAAATTACCATTCTGCTGTTTTCAGAGGTCACTTTCAGTTGCTCTGTTTTAACTTGCTGGGCTGTGAAATGCAGGCTAAGGAGGTATGAGAAGGCAGTGCTTGGGGATACCTTTGCAGTGGTGGTAGCCAAGATATTGCCAGCCCGTTACAGTGGTGTGTATTCTGGATCCAATAACCTGCCTGAAGTGAAAAAGATATACAGGAAGTTTGCTGTTGGCCTTTAGCCTCTGCCATCTCTGCTTTTGTTTGCTGGGTTTGAAAGTCAGCCCTACAAAAGCTTTTTGTACATATTAGTCCACTACTTGCCTTCTGAAACTGGCACTGCTTGTAGTAGTGATCTAGTAAGGAAGAGCCAAGCCTGTGTGATGCATGAGCTGATTGCTAGTAATGTTATATCAGTGAGGTGGCAATTGCCATGACTTACCCAATGTTCTGTGGAAAAAAACTATAGCTGAGTGTTAAAAATGAACAAAGTAAGGTAGAGAAATTAATAATTTCCAGCACTGTTGCCCAGTCCTGAGAAGTTACTCTCATCAGCTCTAAATTTACATTTCCCTTGACAGAAACATGCACAGGTAACAGATGAAAATGGTTGATTTGCTGTTTTGGAAACGGTACCAATTCATTACAGAGAATCCTACTATTTTGTTCAGACCTGCCTGCAGAGAGAGGAGGCAAGGAGGTTCTTACTTTGATTTGCTGTGATTGAGGAGGTTTCAGAAGGGAACAGCCCTTCATTTGCCATTTTCTGCTCAAGTCGGCCACTGGTACTGGACGGTACAAATGTTGTGCAGGAGCCCCTTTTGCCCCTAAACAGAAGCTGAAAAATCACTGCTCTGCCATACCCTGATAATCATGGACTGCCACGGCACCCTCTGTCTCTCAGGCTCTTGCTGCTCTTGTACCTTCTGGAAGCAGCCCAGCACCTCTTTGTTATCCTTTGGAGAGGGCAAGCAGAGCTTAGGAACTTGCCTCTCTGGGGCTCCCAGGCAGGGCAGAACTGGGCACAGCCACTTGAAATCCAAGTTAATGTCGTGGGTGCTGTACCTGTGTGCCGGGGAGAAGGCAAACTGTGCCCACTGCCCTCTGTGCCTGCCGACAAAACCCCACCGAAACCCCAGTGCTGTCAGAGGGTGCCCCAGAGCCAGGCAGGGCGAGCCCGGCGTGCCATCAGAGCTGCGGGCTGAAAAGTCTGAGAGTGTTGGAGGGGTTCGGTTGGGTGGAAGAGGACACGCATTGGATGCCACCGTCAGTGAGACCAGGACATGCGTGTCAGCCTTTTCGGCAAAACAGCCCTCGGCACTTCCCCAGTTGGAATGCCTTTCGTAGTGCTTAAAGGTGGTAAATGCTGGGTAATAAGCAAATGGGGGTTAATTTCTTGGAGGGACTCGATTTGGTTTGGCAGATCTCTGTGCCTTCTAAATGGCTAAATCTCTGGTCTTTTTAAAGTCAGGCAGTAATTTGGGTTGGTTTCAGCTGAAAGTTGTCTTTCTGCGGGCGAGCGCTGTGCCTGCTGCCCAGGGGCGAGCCCGAGTTTCGGAATGACATGTGGCAGCCCACCACTAGCTATCACTGTGGCTAAGAAGGGCCTGGAAAATACAGGTTTCTTTCATTGGGCTCCAGAGGGACTTGCCAAAAAGCCACGCTTTTCAGACAAAACATGAAGAATTACATCAGTTCGAAGGCATGCCACGCTGAAACCTCCAACACAAACCAGAGTTGAGCATGGCAAGGTATCGGGTTGCACGGCGGTCACAGAGCTGTCATCAGCCCTGGCAGGCTGGGGCACCAGGAATGCTTCTGTAATGACCACGGGCACCAGTGCTCCTGGCCCTTAGAGAGAACAGGAGCTTGTTTGGGAGGGCTCTTGAAGAGGTGTAGGGTGAAGAAATACATTTCTGCATTTCTTGGCATCATTTGCTGAGGGGATTTTTTTTTTTTTTAATTTCTTGGCTCCAGTTTCAAAAAAAAAAAAAAAAAAGGCACATAGTTTTAAAAACATAATTAATAAATTAAATATCCTTCCAGAGAAAATAAATACAGTTGAGTAAACATTCACTCAGTTGCTGAGAGACTGAAGAGGTGCCTACACAGAGGAGTACAGATACACACCTGTCAAAGCTTCAATTCAGAGTTAGTGGGTGCTGTATAATTACGGGATGAAGAGACAGTCCTTGGCCCTGAAGGCCTTAATGACAAATGTTCATCCGAAAGACAGGCAGCAGTCGCAGCATCGCTGATACTTTGGTGGGACTGGTATGTTCCCAAAAGCTCATCCCATGCATGAGAGGAATGACGTGGGTGCCTGAGCAAAACATGCCTTCCCTCAGGTCTTCAGTCCCAAGTGCTTCAGAGAGGATTCCTTCAGAGGACAGTGATGACCCTCACCCCTGCCACTGGTGTCTGAAACACTCCACTGTACCCTAAGAAAAGGGAAGCTCTGTGCTTTCTGCTCAACTCCTGGACAGACATTTCCCCACTGGAGCTGCTCCTTTGCCATGTGTCTTGGTGAGCTTGGTTGGGAGGTTCAGCTGTCTAAGGCTCCTGCTCGTGTTACACTCACAGTTTGCTAGCAGGCAAGCTGGGTGCTAAAATCAGTTTGGTGTAATGAAGGTGTGTGTTACAGCACCCTGGAAGATGAACTGCTGGAACGTATTTCTGAGAGGAGCAATGGAGGCTATTCTTCATATCCCCTTCTGGAAGATACACGTTACCAAAATGCAAGTTATGGTGCTTCTTATGATGCAGCTGATGGAATTTAGCTGTCCCTACATGAAAGTCTTGGTCAGTCTGGGTGGCCCACAGGCACTTTTGGCCTCAGCGTTTCTCCAGCTGTGGTAGCATCCCACAGGTGAGGACATGCTTGTTGTTAAAGCTTCTTCTCAGAGATGCCGTCCTTTCTAGAATCCGGTTGAGTCCACGAGACAGACTGAGTTCAAAAGTCATGTGGCAGGATGAGCAGAATGCAATGCTCTTAAAGACCTTGCTATTACAGCTTTGGAGGCAAAGTGTAGCAGCTCGAATGGTTTCCCCTCCTGCACAGCCTTGAGCGTTCAAACCCGTGTTATCGATGCAGCAGGACCGGTTGCAAGCCTGATCCAAGAGGTCCTTGCACTTTATGAAACATGCCACAGGATCTCCAACTTTTACCATGTCAGCTTCTTCAGGAAGGAGATACATGGAGGCAAGCCTGCTTATCAGGGCAATGGTGCTTCTCCTTTCCAACAGCGACTGAGCCCTGCGGGGTTTAGTTTGTAGGAACTGGGGTTCTTTGAAGCTTTTCTTCTCTGAAGGGCATTGCCATGTTTCTGTGATATGTTGATTTCATCTGTGGAAATGCAATTTTTTACTGCCATCAGTTTCTGAAGAAACAAAAGCATTTTTCTGAGTGGTGCCCCATGGACCAGGTCACTTAGGGAATGCAGAAGATGTCTCCTGAGGTTTGTTAAGAAAATTGAGTGGAGCGATATAAGTGATGAGCAATTTGCTCTACTGAAGTGATGTAAGTTCCTTATCAGCAGCTGGTGGTGAGCCTCTGTACCATATGGAGAACAGGTGCATTGACTGGACCCCATCAAAACCCCAATTTGCTCATTTTCCTGCCTTGATGACTAGTTATGCTGTACTACAACGTGACGCGCTGGTGTCCAGCAGGCGTTGGGTGACACGGCGCTCTGGCTGTCACCGGTGCACAGGTGGAGCAGGAGGCTGCACAGGTGGAGCTGGTGAGGCAGAGCTGAATCCCACAGGTCAGGCCAAGGGACACTGTTTTCTCCGTGGCTCCGGCAGATTTCTCTTCCAAGGTAAAGGAGCTCCCTGGTTTTGTTTGCAACTCTGTGTCTTTGTCATTTTTATCAGATGGGAGAGAGGGTCTCAGGGTGTGACGCAGCCAACTCTCTGCTTCTTGAGTGGCACCAAAGTTATTCATAGGTGGGGTGAGTAATAATAAAACTGAGTTTTCTGACTAAGTGGACTGTGCTGAAATATTCTGAAGTGTTTCTGCAGAAGCAGCTTGTTGGATGATGCAGACCATGCTTTGCTGGTTCTGTTGCAGAGGAGGAAACCCCTTTGAGCAGAAAAGGGATTGCTTTATAGGGCTGTGATGGTGGTTTGTGAGTCCTCCCAGGAACACTGGCTTCAGATTGAGTAGAGGACGAGGAGTGTCAAGAATAGGGGCATAAAAGTCATGTGCTTTTAACTCAGTCGGTTCATGCAATGTCTGGGATGGAGGAACTGTTTGTGTTTTGTGAAAGAGTAACCCTCATTTGAATTTCAACCCTGGATGAATTCGCAGTCCTTTACTGAACTGTCTGCTGGCTTTTGGCATCGTGCCCTCGGGATCTCTGCATACGTTTATTCGATTAATAGTTTGAATTTGACTAGCTATTGCTGAGCCGAAGCACAGTAACACAAAGAATAGCAATAAAATTATTGTCAAGCCTCTTTAAAGATCCTATAGCAGGCCCTCAGATACAGAATCATTTTTTAAGATAGAGGGGTATAGATGTACATTTTCTCTTTTTATTTCTATAAAAAGTTTTCACGTGATTTAGTCAAAACCTTGGCTCAGGAGTAAAGTATTGTACTTGGTAATGCTGGAGACTGGATGGCAGCTGCACAGTTTCTGACATGTTCACACTGGTCAGACTTGAAGTTTCCAGCTCATTTCTTGAGGGTTAAGTTTCTTGGAGTGTTCTCGTCTTCCCCACCGCGTTCCCCCAGGGCAAGTAATATTTTGCAGTATGTGGGAATTGAAGTTATATGTCTTTAGCCAGTGTTTTGTTAGCTCCGTTGTTTGTATGCATTGGATTGCCTAGGAAACCATAATAATCTTGTTAAAATAAAGACTTAATCTTTCTGTGGTGTTGGGGCTAGTTCAAAAGTCATGCTAATACTGGCGGTTCGTTACAGCACATTAATTTAGACTGTCTCAGTTGTGGGGAGCAGTGTGAGTGCCAGCACGCCACGGCCTTGCCCTGCAGAGCTGGGCACCAGCTGCCCACGGTCACTGTGGTGTAGCAGAGCTGGGCACCAGGGCTGACCATCTGCAGCCTTGTGCAGATGGAGAGAGCCCTGAAGAGAGCCCTGGGTTAGCATCTCTCCTGCAGGACTGGCCAAGCTAAGTTTGTGCAGTGGCAGCTCCCAAGGATGCAGAGCCAGCTGCAGAAGTTGCCAGCTCACAGCTGCCTCTCCAAACCTCTTCTGTGCCCAGAATTGGGAGTGGAATAATCTGCATTTCCCTGTGTTTGGGTTGTGGCCAGCTCATTTGATATCTGAGTGGGCTGTGCACTTTTAAAAGCTCTCATCTGCTTAGTGTTCCCCCAGTTACACATGCTATTATGTTTTTTAGCAAAAGAATAGGCTGACTGCTCTACCTCACTGGGAGATCCCTCTGGCATAGGCTTTCCAGTAGGGAATCTCCCATGGCCTGTGTCTTCTCCTCCACAAAACTTGAGTGGGCCCCATCGAAACCCCAAGAAGGTAGCTGCTCATTTTCCTGCCTTAATGACCAGTTGTGTTGTACTACAGTGTGAAGCACTGCTGTATGGCATGCAGTGGGGGGCCACTCAACTTGTCCAGGTGATGGGGGCTGGTGTGGCCCGACCCATCATCGGCTGCTCAGGATGCTGACACGCTGTGGTTGGCTGTTCCTCCTCTCCTGGTCATAGCTTTTTGGTTTGGATTGTGTCAGGTCATTTGTACATGCGTAGTTAAGAAATAAAACCAAAGCCTTGACCTCTGTTGTCATCCAGCAGCTCCTTCAAACAGCTCCATCCTTTCTTCCCTTCCCTGGTTCTTAATTTGCACTTTAAAGAGCAGGCTGCTGCTCGGAAGGCAACTGAGTTGCTGATGGAATAAAACCTGTTCCAGTTTGAAGGTAATCAACAAAGTTAGTCCATGAAACAATTTTTAAGATATGAACAAGATCAAAGCACTATCAGATGTGGACACCAACAGACTAGGCTTTGATAATTTAATCTACCAAGTTACCAATTTTAGGGCATTTGATTTGTTATTTCTGCAAATTAGGGGCCAGATGCTGCTGCACTTTCTTAGTTTTTAATCTCTTAAAAATAGAAGTGATTACTGCTGGAGGAATGTGCTGCTCAGGCGGAGTGGTGTTGGTTAACCCTTTCTTTAAATCTTTTTTATTGCATTTTGCCGTTTCTGTCTGTGATAATATAACTGTGTGCTCAGTGTGGTAGTTCCAGAGAGGTGAGCCCATGGGAGCTGCCTGCTGCAGCAGTAAAGTCATCATGATCTTGACAACTACTTACCTTGGTTTTTACTTTTCTGTGTCACATTTTTCTGCTCTTACTTCTGCTCTCAGCCCAAGCGTGTCCATCCTGCATTTTCACAGTCTTTTCATTTCAGCCTCTCTCTGTTTCCTTCGGTGCATCTCCTCATCCCCCTTTCTGCCTGTCCAGTGCCATTCCTACCTCCTGCTCCTACTTCTTCCACCTCCAAGGCAATCTATATCCACTGCCCCATCTTCTCCTGCCTGAGAGGAATGAGCAAGGTTTTTGCCTGTGCTGCAGTGGGTGGAAGGAGGAAGAGGAGCTGTGTGGGCTGTTGGGTGGGATGGCTTCAGCCCCAGGAAGAGGGACTGTGAGAGCAGTGCTGTGGGAACCAGCTGGGGTGTTGGTAACCACCTCCACCCAGGTCTGCAGGGCATCCTCCAGCGTGGTGGGAGGCACTGGGTGGACTGGTGCCTCTCTGGTATCCTCTGGAGAAAAAAAATAATGGATCTGGCACTCCTAAAGGCTGTTCACCTTATGCCTCTGGGTGGAGGAGGCTGGATTATGTGATGGGCAAGGCTGTGTTTATGTATTTCTGATGGGACTAAAGAGCCGGTGTTTGACCTGGACTCTTCCCATGCTTTGGGCTGTTTGAAAAACCTCGCCTGGGGAAGGGAGGTGTCCTCAAGTGGCAGAGAGTTTTCTGTTATGTAAAATAATACAGAATAAGCTCTTGTGTTATGAGTATGCTTTATTGTCTATATTTGCTCAGCCCAAATTAATTCAGCATGTTTTCAGGCCAAGAGAGCCTAGCTGAGCCCTGCCAGAAGTCAGCAGCAAATTTGGTAGTAGATACATTCTTTTCTTTCAGCAATGAAAACACATTAAAGATCAAGAGAAACAGCCTCTGGGGGAGAAATTTCATCCTAGAAGGGAGACTTGGAAAAATTTCCAAGTGTGGGGCAGAGAGCCTGGGAGAAACAATGAGATGACACATCTCTTGCTGCTGCTCAGCTCCCTTCCCACTCTCCTGAAAGCTGGTGTTGAAAAACGTTTTCCTCTTCTGCTGATAAGTGCTTTTTATGGCCTGATTTTTGGTGAGAGGAAGTTTGGAAGTGAGCATTTTTGTTTCTCATTGTCAGTGCAGGCCTTTTCCCACCTACACACCATCCAGCACCCCCCTGCCAGGTAATCTGCTTGGTATTTCACCCCATGCAAGCACTGCTATTAGGTGGTGATGGGCCAGTGTGTGTGTGTCACCACGCAGGTGTGACCCTGCAGAAGGACAGGCACCAGCACACTGACTTTTTGCGCCAGCTCACACAGAAGAAGGGAATTACTACACCTCGCAGCGTTGCAGAGGACACCAGCCTTTGAGCAGTGCTGTTGTAACAGTGGATATGGCCCAACATGCAGCCTGCTGCTTAAACCCAAGGCAAGCCGTGTGTTTTTCCAGGAGATCAAGCATTCCTTCAGCAGGTGCATCATCAGGGATCCCCTGGCTCCTGTATCTCCTTTATCTCCAGCGATTCTGGACTCAGTGATCTTGGAGGTCTTTTTTAACCTTAATGGTTGCGTGACCTGCTCTTTTCACCTGTGTTCCGATTATCAGAGGGCAGAAGAACTGCGGAGATACCACTGGGGAAATGTGACTCACTTTCCTCTTGGCAGGAACAAGACAAACCTGGAACAAAGCACTTGTTCAGCAGAGCACCTCTGTCCTCGCATCACTGAGGAGTGTCACTGAGCTGGTGCCTCTGTTTGTACCCAGCCATGCCATTTGCCCACCACCCCTGAGAGCAGAGTGGCACGAGGAATTTAATTAACCACGTCACCAGAGCTGGCAACAGGGGATTCCGGGGGTTTTTGGGGGGTTTATTTTTTTCATTTAAAAAACCCCAGATAGCTGACAGGCCTTCAGAGTCAGTCTCACCCATTTGTCAAACACACATAAAAATAACAACCCTGCTGGTTTTTGAGATCCCCAGGGAGCTGCCTGAGGTCAAACCCAGCACAGTGGAAGTTTATGTTTATGGAACGCCTGAAAAGGTTTCACGAGGTGAAGATGAAATGATTAACCACCCCAGCTGACCATCACTGGGCTCTGGCAGCCTGTGGCTACACACCAGGTCTTATGTCAAAGGGGCTGCCAACTGTGTATGGGCTGACGGAGGAGCTCTGCTGCAATATCATCCCTTGGTGCGGTGGGCAACCCTACCACCCATTCCTTCATGGTGGGAAGCAAAAGGAAAGCCCAGACACACCAGCCTCAGGTAGCATTCAGTTTTCTGTATACCCATAGCAGTAAATTAACCAGAGATAAAGACCTGAATGCATTTGTTTCTCTGTCAGGGTCCTCTCCCCAAGCTGTCCTGCTGCAGGAAGTTTCCCTTTGCTCATGGCTGGAGGGGCAGGCACTGCTGGGGTGGCTGGAGCAGCCATGAGCCCCCACAACCCCAAGGTTTAGTGGCCAGGTACGACAGGGAATGTCACATCACACTGCAGTGACAGCATTGCAGCTAGCGTGTAAAAGACTACAGTTAACTGGCATGGGGGTTGAGCCTGTGATTTATAGTCCCACTAATAATAAGTGTTTATTTGTTATTGCAGTACATCAACAGGGCTGCAATCCATCAGACGCATACCGGACGTGAAATTATAGATTATGGGTGTGGGGAAAATTGGAAAAGGAGGAAGGAATGATTTGCAAAATCTCCTGATCTTACACGTGCATAAATTTTCTGGGGGGCAGTTTGGTGTCTATTATTTGCTGTCCCCAAGCAGCAATGACACTGGGGGGATATGAGGTGGGAGTATGAGGCTCCCAGGGGGTCCCTGCTTGTATCCCCCAGCCTGGGGGCTGCTGGCACTGCTGCCAGGAGAGCATCCCCAATGGACATGCCCTTCTTCCCTGGGCACAGGCTCCAGGCAGCAGCTGTGACAGCCCTTTGCTAACCCCAGGGTGCAGCCACAGCACAGACCCTTTGTGCAGGGCACGTTTGCTCTGCAGTAGCTCTGAGTCGTGTTTCAGGCAGGAGCAGGACTGCAAAGCCCCCGAGCACAGAGCTTGTCACCTGGCTGGGTCAGGGGCTGTGGCAGGGCAGGGCCTGGCCCCTGGTTTTCCTCTTTTTATTACAGCAGCTTGGGGACAGGGTGCAAGGGCTCTGTCAGCAGCACAGGACAGTTAAAGTCAATGCTACGGAAAATCATCTTTCGGAAAACCACTTCTGAATTTGTGTGAAATGATTTAGAAGATGTTTACAACCGCCTTTTGTGTTCAACCAATAGCTGAAATACAAAGCCTGGCATTTCCAGGATCCCCCCCAAATAACCCACACATACCCCACCATGGTTGTGACACTGAAAAAAACCACAAACCCCATGACAGGCAAAGGCAAAGCAAAAGCAAAATACACATGAAAACCACAGTCCTACAAAGTTCAGTTCTCAGAACGAGTTTATCTGGTGTGACTCTCCCATTGACTCCTGTAAGACAACCAGCATGCTGCAAATTAAGCACAGGCACAGATGTTGTTCCCGAAAATGTCTTATTTGTGGAAGAAATTATTTATAATAGGAAACGGCATCTGTGTCAGTTTGAGAAAAGCTATATGTGCACCAAGTGAGGATAATGGGTGTTTTATAGTCTAACCTGGGGTGGGGCTCAAGGTGAGCTCCCCGGGTGGCTCTGCAGCCCCAGAGAGGCAGGGGATGAGTGATGGTCTCCCTGCTCCTTACCTTGAGGATGCTCAGCCTGCCAATCTAGTGCCAAGTCTATCACTGGGAACTTCGGTGGGAGCATTTTTTCCATCACCAAGCCTCAGGCCTGCCTTTTGCAATTTTTGAAATCTTTTAAATGTAGAAGTAGAAATCCTTTGTGGTAACGCCCAAATTCTTTTTAGGAATCAATGGCACCCAGTGGAGCCTTGTGGGACTGTGAAACAGGAAAGAGAGAGTAAAACTCTGGTAGTAAATTTTACATTCTAAAAAGATTTAAAGTCTTTGAATCCGTTGGTTTTAGCTGGAGCCCTCTGCATGCCTTCCTGACCTCAGCTTAGAGATCGTGTTAACTCCTGAAGCTGCAGAGGTCCTTGAGCCTTAATATTAAATATTGCAACACGTCTGACTGCAAGCTTCCAGGGGCTGCCATGCAGCTTGTGAGCCATAGGAGGGGAAAGCTTTCATTGTAGTCATAAAATCATTATTTTTCCCCCCTCACAAAAATTTGGACATAAATGCAGTGTTCACACATGGATGCTGCAGCCCTTGGGATGGAGCAAGGGCTGTGAGATTTAACCCCTTGGGTTTGTTTTTTCACTATTGTGCTGGTGAATTCTAATAACTAGAAGTTTACCAAAAGAAAAACATGTAAGAAAAATGTGAATTCTGGTTTGAAAAGCCATGGTTGTGTGTGCATTGTTTAAATCAATAGCTTTTTCTTGCTAATGGAAGCACGGTGAAGTAATTGTAAAGCTCACTATTGTGACGAATTGATATTTTTCATATCAAAACAAATGGAAATCTCAAAGGCTGATTGGATTAAACTGAAGAAGCCAATATTACAGCATTTTTATTTGCTTTTTTGTGTGGAAATTTGGTGTCATCTAATTTTTGCTACTTCTTTGTGCAATTTCATGTTTGTTGCAACCACCACTTTCCAATCTTCTCCTCCTTCCCCTGAGATAACCCAGCGTTAAAGCCCTAAAACTCACATAATTTTTCCGTAAAACCAATTACTGGGTTTGCTTTGTTTATGGTCGAGATCAGCAGTACTTGATAGCCTACCTAAATTATCACAGATTCGATTTTTATGTAGTGTGAAATTATCGGCGAATCAAACTCTCCACCGTGGCAGATGACTCGAGATTTGTAATAAATACTCTGGCTGGAGAATTCTCCTGCGTGTTCTCCATCCCTTCCTCTTACCTGCCAGACCCTTCCTTGGGATCAGGGGGGTTTGCAGAAACAGCCCAGCGCCCCCTCCTGTGCCCGGAGAGCCCTGGCTGGTGGGAGCAGCAGGATCTGGCCTTTAAGGGGTCCTTGGGGGCAGTTTCTCAGGGATAAAAAGCAGCTCGGTGTTGGAATAAGACCTTTGAAGTGAGACAACCTGTCATGGTGTGTACTCTTATCTATGCAATAAATATGTGATTTTTTTTATAGTCGGTGTCACATGGTTACTTAAAGGCCTCTGGATTGCCGAAGAATGCTAATTTAATTGAAGTCAAACATGAAAATACCGGGCAGAACCAAATAGAAAGCAATTCAGTATGTTCAGCTGATCTTTTTCTAGCAAGGGATTTATTTTTAACTTTATGATTATGGATTTTTATAGTGTCACATCAACATAAAGGGCTTTTCTTCTCAGCAAGAGCAGAACAGAGGAAGTCCAAGTAAATGAGATCCAGTGTCCTTCAAGGAGGCAGTGGTAAACATGTTCTCAAAGATGGAAAAGTTCAAATATAAACTAACTATGCTTGCTGTGAGGAGAGAAAAGAATACATTGATTATGTTTGAGAAGACAGCTGGTCGAAGACCAAAATCAGTATCGTTCTCCCCAAAAGTCTGCCACAGTGATATTTCAGAAGCCCATTCAGACCTCATGTGGCACAGACAGACAAAAATAAATCTGATAGAGCTAACTCAGTTTAAACCCAGACAGCAGAAGCCCTTCAGATACATCAGAGCCCCAGTAGGGAAAGAAAAAAAGGTGAGGTGGTAAAGGAACGAGAGCTTTTGGGGAGAAAGTTCCACCAAAACTAATAATGCCCGTGGCTGTGGTTGTGCAAGTGAAACTCCCAGGCGGGCAGGGCGCTGGGCTGGCATCTGTGCAGGATTCCCCCTGCCTGGCTGCCACAGGGAGCCCGGGGAGCCGCTCCACCCTCTGTGCCCTGGTGCTCAGGAGCTTCAGGTGGGTCCTGTGATTCAGGCCATGCTTGTTTGCCAGCTGTCATCCTGCTAAGGAAAGCCAAACAGGTTTGCTTTTAATAACGACACTTTAGCTTCATGGTCCAAGTGTCAGCCCGAGCAAACCTTTAAAACAGCCTATTTTAAGGGGATTAGAAAGAGGAGCACTGTTAGATCAGACCGAGTGATGGAAATGCCAAGGGCTAAAACTTTAATTAGACTTACTTGAAGCTTTCGTGAACACGACTGAAGTTAGTTCCTAAGCACACACTCTGCTTCTGACAGTGTATGTGCTCTTTCAAGTGGTCTCCCTCTGACCTTTTGGTCTTGTCCTGCAGCTTTTGTATCCAGAGGCAGAGGAACAGGGAGGCAGGGCATGGCTTTCTCTGCTTAAAACTGAACCCGCATTTTTCTCTCCCCACTTCATGTTGAAGCACCAACTGTTGCTGTGACTGAGCAAAGCTGGAATTCCAGCAGATATTCCTTCCCCTCTCACAGTCAGCAGGGAAGTCTAATGCTGGTTGGGCTTGTACTGGGCTCCAGCTGCTGTAGCAGAGAAGGGTCCACACCTGATCACTGGGATTTTTGGTGGTGGTGTTGTGGTCGAGGACCCATGAGAGACCAACGGCCCCATACTCAGGTACAGGGGGACTTCACAGCTCTTTGTTCCATTCCCAGGCAAATGCAAGTGACTTTTTGTTCCCAGCCACTTGCATTCAGGAGCTTTCCTGTGCAATTTGTTGAATTTGAAATGTGTCAGGAGGAGTGTAACAAGTCCTGCCCAGCCTCCAAGGGTGGCTGTGAGACATGAGAAAGTAGTGCTTCGTAATTTAAAAAAAAGAAAAAATCATCATCCTGAATATGTTCTGCTTTAATATTGATACAGATTAGTTCACTCAAGGCAGTACTTTAAGGAAACAGCTTTTGCTTTCTCATTTGTTGTGGATGAATTGGTACAGTAGTTCCCAGAGCCATTTATTCAATAGATCTCTTATAAATAAGTTGCAGCTATTTGGCTTCTTGTTCAGATTCATTTTAGCTTCTGGACATGCAGCTCCTCCATTCTGCCAGTATTTTATGACCAGCTTTTTGTGTTATTATTTTTAACATATTGTGCAAATGGTTCCATGAGCACTAGAACGAATGAAATCTGTTTTTCTAGGGCTTTATATTTCATGCGCAATTGACTTTCATGTCAAAGAAGGTGTAGGATCCCACTAAGCTGTTCCTGAACTCATTACATTTATACTGGCTGTCCCCTCCACGTGTTCCCTAGGAGTCAATAAGCCAAAGGCTTGCTGAGCCTTTCCCATGAAGACAGAAGTTCTTCACTCAGAGGGTGGTGAAACGCTGGGACAGGTTGACCGGAGAACCTGTGGATGCACCATCCATGGAAGATTTCAAGCCCAGGTTGGATGGGACTCTGAGTTGCCTAGTCTGGTAGGACATCCCTGCCCATGGAGGGGGCTTGGAACTAGGTGATCTTTAAGGTCCCTTCCAACCCAAACCATTCTGTGATTTTATGATCCCTGACAACGTGCTGAGGGTCCCTCTCTTCTCCCTGCCCAGTGCCTCCTCATTTCACAAGACTAGTAGGAGCTGTGTTACTTCCCACCTTGGTCACTATCTTTGATAGTCTTGGTTTGAACCCACCAGCACCATCAGCCCCATCCTAGAGGATGGACCAGCATAGAAAGGAAACCCTGCTCTTTTTTTTCCCCTTCTTTTTACTTGTTCAATCCACTTGCATAGATTTCCATGTGCACGTATGGGCTTCTGTGACCCTTGGTTTCATTTCAGAGGTGTTACAGGCACATCACATGCTGTGAGACTGACACTGCACACAACAAAAACACCTAACCAAGAAGCACCAACACCTCTGTCACAAACTGAACAGCTGCAAAGACCTTAAATGACTTCCCTGTTTCCAGCCCCAACAACAGCAGTGGTTTGTATCACTGTAGGACACTGATTAAAGGAACTGAACCAGGAGCAAGCTTCCAAATGCCAGGGGTTTCCTCCCCAAGCATTTGCAGTGAAGGGCAGGGAGGTAGTTCCAGGGGCATAACCTGTTAATTTAATTAAATAAAGGGAGTCTGAAGGCCAAGGCCTCCATGTGTCTTCTCTAAGCAACTGCCTGTGATCCAGTGCAAAGAGCCACTTCTGCATGGCTGGCAGAACTGCCATGAGGTGCTGGAGGAGTACTTGGGCAGACGGATCATGCAGAGCAGCTCCTCTGTTGGTTACGCAAGAGAATGATGATGGCAAAAGATCAAGGCAGGAATGTCCAGTGCTTCGAAGGCTGAAGGTTTGGTTATCCATTACATGGAGTGTGTGGGGGGGTGTCTCCTGTCTTTGACTCACTGATAATGGCACACGAATGCCACCCCTTCCTTACAGTACTTACCCTTTTCTGGGTGCAGAATCCAGTGCCGGGAGCCCTGGGGCATGTCAATGGGACACAGGGAGCTCTGAATGAAGTGGGATTGCCCTGCACCTCATTAATGAAGAGTTGAGCTGCTTTTTCTCTCTTCAAAGAGACTAGGGCAGCGTAAACAGAAAATTGCCAAGCAAGTAGCTGAAATGAGAATTAAAAGTGTAGGACATCAGCTCCACAAGCTGTTGGTTGTGTGCAGTGACATTATTATGTTGTTATGTTCAGTGCCATAAATGGGGGTTTCAGAAAAGGTAGTGTGAGTGCGTACCCAGTCCTTCTCCAGGGCCCCTCCAGTTGGCCACTTCCATATCCACGGTGTTTTAGGGCTGGGAGCGACCCTTCAACTCCCCCAAACATGGGGAAAGGTCATTCCATTTGCTTTCCCCTATTTAAACTGCACAGAATAGTACTTACGTTCTTTTGAAAAGCTCATACAACACTAAATTGGCTCCCCCAGACTCAGACTGGATCACTCGGAGGACATTCTCTGAGGAATGTACATCACCACTAGTATTTTTTCCTGAGCACACCAGGAATTTATATGGCTGGTTTATAGTCATCGAGTTAAAAGCAGAGTTCAGCTGAAACAGCTGGGTGGGCCATTGATCTGAACCCAGATGGAGCATCCTAAAGGAATCAAAGGTAAATTATCAAATTACCCACCACCACAACAGGCGTGGAAAAGTCAATATGTAGGATGGGCTCTCCTTAGCGGAGAGCCCTAATGAAGGCACTGCTCTGGTTGTCGTGTTATCTATTGCCTCTGCCCAGGGCTGACACTAAGCTGCATTTATTATTGTTATTGTTGCAGTGGCAGTATAAGACACCTTTGTAGGATTCCGTGGATTCATTTACGTGCAGAGGAGATGTTCAGGTCTCACTCACCAATGTGTTTGGAAAGAAAAAGCTGGATCTGTCTCACCTGGACAAGCTGTCTGTTTCTGAGCTGGGTTATAGCATGGTCTGCTTCATCCAGTCTGAGGTCCTGTTCAGAAGGCACATCTGCACATCATCTAGTGCTGTATCAGGTGGCTTTTCATTAACAGGAGGTACATAAGTTGCTATCCTAATTAGGCTAATCACTGAGCTGCTGGGTTATGGAAGATCTCTGGAGATATATATGGGCACAACATGGTCGCAGAAGAGCATTTGCATCATGAAGAGGTTCTGGTTAAGGGGGACAGTGCCAGAAAGAGGAGCTTGGCCAAGCCCCAGGGCCTGATTGTAGGAGGCTGTGTGGTGCCCCTTCCCCGGTGAGCTGAGCAGGACCCAGCAGTGGTTCTGGACTGGGTTTGATGGGTCTGTGTTCTGAGCCTAGTGACTGGTATCTTAACTTGCTTTTCCCAGAGCATAAAATTTGCTCTGACTCTTGCCTCAGTCTTGGGGGGATCCCAGGACAATTAGGGTAATGGCAATGAGTGAGGGTCACCCCAGTTCATGGAGGAAGTGCAAAAGTTATTTTGTGTGCCTTCTGCCCTGTGAATGTTTTGTGGTTCCTCTGCTACGCTGGACATCTTGTTCATTTGGTTTCATGTTCACCCAGTGGACTTTCTTTTTTCTGATTTGACCAACTTCTGCATTTACTTTAGTTTTCAGCATCCAAGACATTTGGGGTTTTCCATAACTTGGCTGATGGTATTTCCTTTCCTCTGCTCTAAATCTTCTACCAGATTTGAGATTATTTTAAATGACCTCAGGCGTTTGCAATAAGAGAAAAAGGTGAATGACAGCTGCTTGTCAACCTCTCTGTGCATCCTCATAAGTGCATACTAAATGCATTAATTTATCAAGCTGTTTAATGGGGATTTCAATCTACATTCATGGGAGGACATTTTAAGGAGATCAGAATTTATTACTCATGTCCAATGTACTTGGATAAAACTCTTGACAGGAAAAAAAAAGGGAAAGTTTTATGTTGGGTAGGTGAATCAAGCACATGCTTTTAACAAGTATCCGTTTCTCCCATCCTGCAAACTTGGACTGGACCCAGAGATGCTTCAAAAGCAGCAGAAACCCCAGTTCATGCAGGAAGAGTGTGCCAGCACCTCAGGGTAACCAAAGCCTTTTTTTAGTTATTTGAAATGAATTTTTAAAAAGAAAGAGCACATGCAGTTTCCTGTTTTCCCTAAGCATAGCTGCGCTCAAAATGCAGTTAGCATTTCAGTTCTCAGCTAATATTTTCCTTAGCATGCATTTTTGATCTCCCTTCCATAAGCTTGATGACAGCCAGGGGCGGATGCAGATGTGCTCAGTCACTGGTGTTTCCAGCTGGCAGTCCTGAGAGGCACAAGGCAGGTTGTCTTTTAAGGTTTTATAATGCTGGCAGATTCAAAGGTGGTTTATATTTGATTCATATAAATTATAAGTACTTCCATTATATATACATTTTAAAACTGAATTAGTGAAAATGAGAGATGAGAGACATTGCTCAGCTTCTTGCACACTCTCTCTCAAGCCTCCAGATGAGGTTCAGATGAGGTTTCAATGTCCACAAGTAGTGTGGAGGTGACTGTGTGGCAGTCAGCCCTGGCTAAGGGAAGCACACGTGACTGGGAGGGGTGGAAGATCCCAGCAGGCATTAGTTTCTGCTTTGCTTTACTTTGGCCCCTAAAGAAGGGCTCTGCTGTGTTCAGGGTAGTTCAGGTTTGCAGTGCTGGCACAGAATGAGGATGCCACATGGGCCAGTGAAAATGCTGATGTGCTCTGTCTGTGCTGTCCCTCTGGAATGATGGTGGAGGGGGCAGGAGTGTCCTTAGCCACGTATTTGTAGATTGCTGCTGCATTATGAACCACTGTCCATGGGGATTTAAGTCAAATTATTGGCCTGGGACAATTCACTCAATGTGTCAGTGTTGGTGAGCAGCAGAGGGATAGGGGGTTTCAAGCCATAGGTAGGATGGAACAGCAGCTTCCTCCATCAGGCAGTTTCCCAAAGCAAATAGATTTTGTGGCAGATTTTCCATGATGGTCACAGTCACGATGTGATTTTACTTTAAAGACTTATACACAAGTAATAAATCAAGCCAGTAATATGTAACATGTATAGTCCACAAACAAACATAAATATTTCGTGCCCATTAGAAAATCTATTCAGCCATAATTGGGAAAGGCCTAAGTATTGGACAAGGTCTTTTACTCTTTCCAGCCTCAATGAGATGCAGCAAAATCAGCTGGCGGAAATTCAGTAGTAGTGCAGCTATAGCTTAGGTGTCCATAGGTTGTGGTGTCTCAGCATTTTGACTCATTCTGGTTTTGAACTGGTCCTCTTCATAAGGCTTTCAACACCAAGTCAAAGGGCAGGACACTTGTGTTGGGACACCCCCAGTCTGGTGCCATGTTTGCATCCATCCATTCGGAAGGAAGTCTTTCTACGTGTTTGGTTTTTGTGGTCTAACATTTACCTCTCCTTGTCTAGAGCCAGCACTACCTGGGGCTCACAGGGGGGCTCCAGCCAAGCAGGGCTCCCAAGTTCAGAGAATCCAGTGGTTTTATCCCAGCATGGCTATAGCAACCTTAAAAAAAAAAAAAAAAGAACAAAAATTTAAAGAAAAAAACTCAGGGTAAACCAAGCTTGAATATCCCTTTAGGACTGCTTTGTAAGTGACAGTATTTTAAAAGAGAAATAAGTTAAATGATGCTCAGGATTTTTGAAAATCCGCCTTTTTCTAAATTTTTGTCTTTGACAAGGTGAAAAGTTAGTGGTGTTTAAAAGAACAGGTGCTGTCAGATGAGACAGGAACTAAAATTTGCCACTGGATTTGTTATTGTAGTATCTACCAGGGAACATGGGCTCCTTTTCCTAAACAATTGCTAAAATTTCCTTCTTTTGAAGCAGGCACCTGGGGAAAGAAGTGCCCTGTGGTTATTCCTACGGTAACCCCATGCATTGAAGGGCTGAGAGAGTGTTGTGTTACCCACCATCTTTCTGACCGTTCCTGATTTCTAAAAGTGTGTTGTAATGTCTTAATATTACTTTAGAGTAGCTGTATGTAAGATATCCATATTTCATTGCTGTTAAAATAGCAACTGATATTAATTTACCTGTTGTTCCAACAACAGACATGCATCTCATTGTCTGTGTGCACATTCTTTCCACTCCCAGCTGTCA
Source organism: Grallaria varia (assembly GCA_013396735.1). NCBI lineage: Eukaryota > Metazoa > Chordata > Aves > Passeriformes > Formicariidae > Grallaria > Grallaria varia. The sequence goes on along the minus strand of VWZG01001097.1, from coordinate 552,774 downwards.
GACACACATCCATGCTGCATACCTCAGGCTGGGTGTTAACACTGACTGTCCTCGCTTCTCTTTACCTGTTTTTCCTTCTCATACTCGTTCCGTGGGTAGGAATGTCATAAGCGACATATTTTTACAAAGAGACAAGTTGTTTGCTGATGGCATTGAAAGAAAACTAGAGATTAAGAGCTTTATTAGACTTAGATAAACTCCTGCAATAATAACAGGGAAACTTTGCCTGTCTGGAATATTATCCCCACAGCTGGTAATTTCTGTCCTCATTCCTTTGGGAAAGCCCACATGTCAGATACTCAAGATACTTCGATATCTAAGGACCATCTGTCTGAAATACTCTATCCTGCAAAAATGCAGTGGCAAGCATAGATCCAAATGATCCAATTAACCCAACAATAAATAGTTTGTCTAGAGGCCATTTTGAGCAGAGGGCAGCACTAATGAAGAAGATAAAAGCCATAATCAGTTCTGTCCTACTGCCTCGGCTTTTGCAAACTCAAGCAAGGAGTTCTAGACTTTAAAACTGTGCAGTGGGGATGCTCGGGTGTGTAAGTCCCTCTTTGAACACAGCAAGTGCCAAAAATAGACACAAACCATGGGGTCATTTGCTCAGCTTTTTTTGCAGAGATGTTTTTCTCACTGATGTTTTTCTCAGTTAAAATAACGCTGCAAAGAGAGTGACTTAGTGGCAGATTGGTTTATGGTATGTTTTGTAAGGAAGGAAGGACTTGGAATACTTGTATTGGAAGGTATAAAGGCTTCATTATTTTCAGCCTTCAGCAGTGTGTGTTGGAGACAAGGGAAGGACCCTGAGATGTTGGGTTCCAGCAGGTTAATGCACAAACTGGCAGCTGCCTGGTGCTTGCTGAAAGGGATGGGAAGTCAAACTCAACCTCAGCGAGACTGGTCAGGCTGGTGTTGCTGGAGATGGGACAACCTGCACGGGAACATCCTGAATGGATCTGTTGCTTTTCTCTTTCATGCCGTGTCTCTGTGCTTTGTCACCAGCCCAGCACATGGACATGCAGTCAAGGCTTCGGGGGGTTACCTTGGCCCTCTCCCTTTCATCTGCAGCTGGAAGAGCACATTTCTGCGTAACCAGCTGTTCATTTCAGCTGGAGGAAAGGCACACTTCTTCTTTCTGGAGTGAAAAATACCTCTGCTGCACTGGTGTGTGCTGTGCATTTATCCAGGGTATATATCGCACCTTTTAAAACTGCCAACAACCCTCAGTATTATAAGATACTTCTAAGTTTATTTTGCTCTTGGAGAAATGGAGCCCTTCAGGTCTCACTGAATAAACCTGGAAAGGAACAGGCAGTATTAGCAATTGCTTTTACTGCCTTTCATGCTCCTTTCAGTGATAGCTGTGGTGCTTATTCGTTTGCCTTTAAATGCAGCCTTTCTTAGAGGGAAAAAATGAGAGTGAAATTCATCTGATGAAATTTCATTTATCCAAAAATTCAGCCTCCTCTACCTGTTATCCCAATTCCTACTACAGTCCATGGAGTGGCTCTAAAGAAGAGCTCAGCTCATGCTAAAGAGAGAGGTGCCTTCTCTTCCTCGTGTGATGACTGAGCCACCAGATCAGGCTTGACTTCCATTTGATGGATCCCACCCACACATCTTCCCATTCCTTATCTCACAGAGAGGTTGTGCTGAAATCTGTTTGATAAGAGCCTGCTGGAGCAATATTTGCAGTTCATCTTTTGTTGCAAGTCTGTGGTTGTAGCACAGATATATTTAGAAGGTGCTGTGATTGAAATCCCTTGCCAGCTCAGATCCCGGGAAAACACACCAGGAAAATAATCTTAAGATTCTTATCTCTCTTATTTGTTTATCCCACCCTGGATGCAAACAGAGCAAATCCCCTACACAGCTCTTCGTTCTCTGCCGGGCGGGCTGGAGGTGTACTGGGAACGGGGCTGGAATTTGATGGATGCTGAAGTTTGAAAAAAAACATGTGAAAAATCTTGCCTAGGTGCAGCTTGTCTTTCATAGAATCATAGAATTGATTGGCTTGGAAAAGACCTCCAAGATCATCAACTCCAACCCTTGGTCCAACTCCAGCCAATTTACAAGATCATGGCACTCAGTGCCATGTCCAATCTCAGTTTAAAAACCTCCAGGGACGGTGAATCCACCCCCTCTCTGGGCAGGCCATTCCAATGCCTGATTCCTCTCTCTGGAAAGAATTTCTTTCTAATATCCAACCTAAATTTGCCCTGGCAGAGCTGAAGCCCATGCCCCCTTGTCCTATTGCTGAGTGCCTGGGAGAAGAGACCAACCCCCACCTGGCTATAACCTCCCTTCAGGTAGTTACAGAGAGTGAGGAGGTCACCTCTGAGCCTCCTCTTCTCCAGACTAAACACCCCCAGCTCCCTCAGCCTCTCCCCATAGGACTTGTGTTCCAGTCCCTTCCCCAGCCTTGTTGCTCTTCTCTGGCCCCGCTCCAGCACCTCAATCTCTTTCTTGAACTGAGGGGCCCAGAACTGAACACAACACTCAAGGTGTGGCCTCACCAATGCAGTCCAGGGGAAGGATCACTGCCCTGCTCCTGCTGGCCACACTATGTTTGATCCAGGCCAGGATCCCATTGGCCTTCTTGGCCACCTGGGCACACTGTTGGCTCATGTTGAGCTTCCTGTCAATCAGTACCCCCAGGTCCCTTTCTGCCTGGCTGCTCTCCAGCCACTCTGTCCCCAGCCTGTAGCGCTGCATGGGGTTGTTGTGGCCAAAGTGCAGGACCCGGCACTTGGCCTTATTGAACTTCATCCCATTGGAATCAGCCCATCTCTCCAATCTATCCAGATCCCTCTGCAGAGCCCTCCTGCCCTCCAGCAGGTCAACACTCCCTCCCGACTTGGTGTCATCAGCAAATTTGCTGATGATGGTCTCAATCCCCTCATCTAAATCGTCAGTAAAGATGTTAAACAGGACTGGACCCAACACTGACCCCTGGGGGACACCACTGGTGACCGGCCGCCAGCGGGATGCAGCCCCGTTCACCGGCACTCTTTCAGTCTCACCCTCGGACACAGAGCCACAGTCATACAAGTTCTGAGTATTTGCAGCCATTGCCTGTGCACCACTGGAACCCATCTGACCTTGTTGTTGCCACACAAACCTTGGCACACCTTAACAGCCACCTCCTGCTCAATCAGTCCCCCTTTGGAGTGTGGCACGGATGCACTTCCACATGTGCTGGGCCTCCCTCTCCCCAAGCACCTGCCCCTGGTGTTGCCCCTGCAGTTCCCAACGTGGAAATTCCAAGCCTAAAAAACAGAGGAGCTACCGAGCAACTGTCTGGGCTGTCAGCTGTGGTGTGTGCTGCGTTGGGGCATTTAATATCCCGGGACCTGTGAGGGTGCTGTGTGATGCCTGGAGCCCCTGTCCTGGCAGGTGTGGGCCACGTGCTCCAGCTCCCTCCTCGCTCTTTTGCTGCTGGGCAGAAGGAAATGTCGCAGTGGGCTCTTTGGGGGGATGCTGAGTCCTGCTGGTGCTGCAGCCTGGGCACAGGCTTTGCTTCTCCGCCCTGCCACTCGTACAGACTGTTTTGTCTTCTTTGTTCCCCAGTCCTGAGGGACTCTTGTCTTTGCAGAGTTGTTGTTGTATGAACTCGAGTTCAGGGGTGTCTTAAGGTTTGTCCAGAACAGTTTCTGGGGGGACATCAGGAAGGTAATACTGAGTGCATCAGGATCATCGAAGCCTAAAGCGGTTCCTTCTCTCCCTGTGTTTTGCTGCTTGGGGTTAGGGAGGGTCTTGGTGCTGTGCTTACAACACTCAGGCTTGTTGCCGTTACCTTGGGTGGCACCCTATTGGGTCCTAGTGGGCATGGTGACATCAGGAGGACAAGGAGAATATCCAGCTCCCTGCTCTTTGAGTGAGGGTCACCTCTTCCCTCTGGGGAACTTTCCTGCCAGGGAACATCCTCCACTCCCTTATTTTGATAGCTGGATCCAGTCCTGCTTGACTTAGATAAAAGCCAACTATTTTTAAAAGCTGCAGCAACAGAACAGGGGGAATGTGCAGAAGAAGAAATAGGTGCAAATAATTACACCTCTCTGCAACCCAAAACACTGTCAAATGAAAATATTATCCAAGTCCTGGCAGAAAAAGAACAGTTTCTTTGGAGTGACTGGAGGTTCTTCCTCCTGGGGCCTCTCACTAGCAGAGCCGTGTTCCAAAACGGATTTTCATGCAGCAGCAACATTCTTTTGCAGACAAAAAAATGGTTTTGTTTTGTCAAAAAGCTTTCTTTTTCCCTAACACAAGAAACAAGCTGTCTGCTGTATGTCCCAGTCTGAAATCAGCTTAAGGTAGGCCAGTTTTTTCTCCTGCCCAAAGGCAGCTATTGTAGAGATTCAGTCAAATCCTATATAGCTGCCTGCTTTCACTGTCGTTCGTGGTGTGTCTGTTCTATCAACTAATCCATCTCAGGAGACTTCAAAGACATTTGCATCTGTGCCTTGAGTAGTTAATTAAGCTGAAGAAGATGAAAATTAGTAAAGGATTTATTAGGTGAAGTAGCTAAGGGGGAAGCAGCAATACCTTGTGTTGAAAGAAGAGCTCCTGTGCTGGAGGGAGGTCCCAGTCGTGGTTCTCAAGGCAGGTCTGCGTCCCATCCTGGTTAACAGCCCCATTAAAAATTGGCACCAATTATGGGAAATGCATTTGTGAGATTAACTGATGACACAGTGCTGGGAAAAGTTGTCACTATTGAAGATGACAGTGGATAAGCATGACAACCAAAATAATAGAAATAAGGTGAAATTCAACATTCCAAAATGAGGCCTACAGCCAGGGATTAATTGGTTGGAAACAGCAAAGGGGAGGATTGGGGCTGTACCAGTTGGTGGCAGAAAGTCTGTGAAATGATAATGTGATAGAAGTGCAGTCCTTGCAGTATTCACAGTGTTATTGCCAGCGAAGAAAAGGAGATCTTGATGGTAGTTCTGACCACCCACAGTTAAGAAAAGTTAATGCCAAGCAGAAGAAGTGAAGAGCTAGTGGAGTGATCCAGAGGACTGGAGGCTCTGTCATGTGCAAAAAGGGGAAAGTATCTTTGTTTGTGTGGCAAGGCAGTGTGGATGCTGAGAAACGGTGGGACTTGGTGTATAAATATCTCAGAGAGTGAACACCAGGAAATAGAAACAACAATTGAAACTATAGGACCATCTCGGCAAAGACAAGTGGATAAAGAATGAACTTAGACAAGAAATTGAGAAAAGGAGATGCTCTGGACCAGCCTTCCAACAGGAATGAAGGCAGAATCTCTAACTGCTCTTGTGCTGGGCACTGAGCAGGTTTAGGAGAGCACAAAATCAGTGTCTGCACATCAGAGCTGGTACTTGTCTCATTGACCCTCAACATCCCTTCAGTCCTGTGTTCCCACGCAGCTCTCAGCACACGCTCCTGGGACACGGTGCACAGAGAAGAACAGCAGTCCAGAGGCTCTTTGGAGCAAATCCTAAACATTTTGAAGTTGTTTTACCTAAAGGCATCATACTTCTTGCATCCTGGCACACTCATTCACACTGTTCTTCCTTTGGCTTTGACGTAAAAGCTAATTTTATCTCCATTTGTTTGAGTTTTTTTCTTTGCAATCTGAGACTCAGTTTGTCCTGATGCCTCTTAGATCACAGCCACCAGTGAGGGGTGTTGGGAGGGATGTTGTAGGTGGGAGTGATCCAGAACATAGCAGGGAGGGACTGCATTCTCCAGGGTGATCTGGGATGGGGAAACAGCTCCACGAGAGCATCAGTTTCCCAGGAGTGTGAAGCTGCGAGGAGAGAGGGGACCCTCTAGGAAAATGAGCCCTGCATGCAGGGCTGTCTGCACGTGGAGCCTGAGTCAGTCTCACAGTGGGTATTTCCAGCTGAGGAGTGAACCAGAGTATGTCACTGCTGCTTGGTTGGTATGAGCTCTTCACCACAGCTGTGGTAGTACTGGGTAGTACTTAAATTAGTAATGAGTAATAACAATTTCATAAATAAAATATCATTGTACTTGCTGAAGTGAGTAAAATAGACATGAATGCATTAGATTTGGATTTTAATGGCTCAAATCTGTTGCTGAATTATTCCCTTCTAATAGTAGTTTGACTGCAAGAACAGCATTAGAACCAACTGGAGAAGCAAATTCATACTGGGAACTGCAGCAGTGTATTAAATGGCAACTCAGCCCAGGAAAACACTGTGCCTTAGACCACCAGGGCCGACACCCAGAGGGAGCTCTTCAGGGAAAGAAAGAGCCTGCTTTTAATGGGGTTCAGGAGAGCACAGAACCAGGTAATTTTCCTCTCCTGTTCTTAGTCCAGTCTTCTTGAAACATGACAGCAGTGTTAGTGGTGAGCAGATTTCCCTCAGCCTTCCTCTTATGACTGAATTCCAGATGTGGGTAGAGGTGGTTGCCCAAAGTTTTCACCAAAACCAGTCATCCCAGACTAAACCTGCTTTTCGGAACAGTGTTATTCCTAAATCCAATTTTGGAATTAATGGCATCACTTGAGCAATGTGTTTTCCTCCCTCATCTCCTCATTCCAGTTATGTGTAAGACTTTGTGCTGCAGTTTCCTGCCTAAGGCTTTAATAATATTCAGATCGAAAGTAATTCAGTCACCTTTCTCCGTTTCTCATATTTCTTCTAGCCTGCCTCCTTCTGTTTTGAAGAAAGCCTGCTCTGATGTGTGTCTAAAGAGCTTTTGGGTGTTCTTCCTTCAGTGACCTCTTCATTCCCTCCTACATCCATTCCCATTCCATCGTTATATCAGTTGAAGAAACCCCAGTGTTTTCCAGATGTTGAGTGATCAAATGATATCAAAGAGCTTGGATAAAGTGCTTTGAGGGGAGTGGGTGATAAAGGAGAAACTCAAAACTTTCCGTCTTCAGAGAGAAACTGCTGGTCCCTGCTGTGCTGTTCACAGCTTCCCAATTTGTATCCAGAGTTGTGAAAATGTGGAAACTGTGAAAATATGAGCTGCGAACACTGGGAAGCTGTGAAGCGAAGGAATGGGTAGAGAGTTACAATCTCTCTTGAATGCAAAGGTTATAGATTCTGGTTGAAAATGTAATTCTCTGAAAAGTTTTGTCACTACAACAGCAAGAGAAGCAGCGGCCAAGGTGGCAGAATTGTCTCGGTTGTAAAACCTTTTCATTTCTTTGCTCATAACTTTCTGTCATTTTTGTATTTGAGGCAGACTTTTTCAGACCTAGCCTCTGCCAAAAGGCAAATTTCCTTTGAGCAAAACTGGTTGTCTTCTGAGCCTGGAAGTGAGAGGCAATAATAATAATAAAAAAACAGACTCCCGTTTCATTTTATTTTTCTTTTGGATACTTTGCAGCAAGGATGTGAAAGGTGATGTTTCATGTAGGAGCAGCCTTGGCTGAGGAGCTGTGCCTTTGGCTGGCCCAGGGAAAACTGAGTTTGATTTGCCTGAAGTACTGATGCTAGAAAGTCCCCTCCTGGGTGTTGTGAATCCCTTGGGCAGCAGCGGTGAGGGAGGACTCACCTGATCAATGCTCCTGGAGAACACTTTTTGGAAGCAGGGAAGCCCAGTCACGGATTTAGCAGGTGACTCCCAGGCAGGTGTCTCTGGCGAGTCCTGTCACATTCCTGAGGCTGGCAGAAGCCAAGAGCATCTGTAGTTTTTCAGCTCAGGTGCACAAAATCTGTAACTGCTTTCTTGTGACTCAGAGTGGAAACAAGTGCATCCTTTGAGAGGGAAGCTGGGCCCTGCAGAGCCTCCTCAGCTGTCCCTGTGCCTGCTCCCAGGGGTGGCAGTGCAGAGGAGACTGCTGGAGCCAGAACGGCTCGGTAGCTGCAGTGCTGTCTCCTCGTGAGCCCTGTGGTGGGTTCACCTTGGCTGAATGGCAGGTGCCCACCCAGCCGCTCTATCACTCCCCTTCCCAGCTCGACAGGGGAAAGAGTAAGGGTGGAAACAAAAAAACCAGCACAAATCGTGGGTTGTGATAAGGCAGTTTTGTATTTATACAAATAGCAAAAGCAAAAGCAAAAGCAGGGTGTGTGCGCGCAAAGCAGGAGCAGCAACTAATCTCTACTTCCCATGTGCAGCGAATGGCCAGCTATGTCTGAGAAGCAGGGCCCCTAATCGTGTCAGCAGGCAGCCATCGGAGACAATGAGTGCCTCCCTTTCCTGCTTCTTGCCCCAGCTTTTATATCTGGGTTGATGTCATCTGGTATGGAATATCCCTTTGGTCAGTGTGGGTCAGCTGGCCTATTTGTGTCCCCTCCCAGGATCTTGCCCTTGACTGAACAGTGAGTGCTGCGCTCAGTGGTAGCCAAAATATGGGTGTGTTATCGACACCAATGCAGAGCACAGCGAGGGCTCCTACGGGGAAACAAATTCTGGCTCAGCCAGACCCACCACAATCTCCACCCCTTATTCCATACCATTTGCGTTATACCCAGATCCCATATCCGCCTATTTCCCGTGCTTGCGCAGATCTTGTTTTGAGGACTGTCCTCCACCCTTCCAGGTCCTGAGCTTCATTCTGTCAAGATGGATACTCAGGGCAGGAGAAGCAGTGGGTCGCTGCCATTCACAAGGCTGACAAAGCCACGTGCTGCAGCGCATCGGGGCAGTCATGGGCTGAGCCTGCTGCTGTGGTGTGGAGAACGTGCTGTCAGCAAAGCTCAGTGGCCTCGGGGGATGTGTCCAGGATGTGACCTGGGTGAAGTTGCCTCCATGTGCTTGTGCCCTGCCTGAGCTAAGAACTCTAATCATCATCTAGGAGCCAGGGCAGACCCAGCAGTGGTGGACCAAAATACATCCAAATGGACCTTGCTGTTCACTTCTGATGGAAACAGTGGGAATTGTTAGAGACTTCTGACCACCCCGGTTACCTGAGGGTTCCCCACCCCCCATGGCTGCAGGTAATGGGGTGCTTCCCTTGAATAAATAATTCCTTCTACCTGAAATCAAGGTAGAAGGGCAGACGCCTGAACTGTGCTTCAGCAAGTTGTTTATCCCAAGGCCCTGCATATCCTTAATCTATGACACATGTTTAAACACATTAAAAGTTTGGATATCAGCAGGCAGGGAGTGTTACGGAGAAGATGCAATGTTGGGTGGAGATCTTGGCTGACACTGCCAAGGACCAGGGCAGTTGGCACAAGCTTCTGTGCATCCTTCCTGACAAGCTTTACTTCTTAGTGCCTTCTATTGCTGCAATATGGGCATTTAAATTCGCTGCCAGGTCATCCATTCATCACAAACACATTTAGACTTAATTGCTAATTAATGTTCCCTAGCTAGTGTAGATTTTTTTTTTCTCAGTGTGTGAAATCTAGAAGAACTTTCTGAGAACCAGCCACAAACGAGTTGACTGTAATTGGTGTTTTCCCATTTGAGGGAGAAGTAACAGTTCATCAGCCCTTAATTAGCTGGGACTTTTTTGAGAGCAGCCTCCAATTTTTTTGACAGGAAGATATACATCTTGTTTCTCCTGTGGCAACATAAAGAAAGTCATTTTACCTTGAACTGACAAATTGGGCCCTGTTTGTCGGTGTTTTCTTCCTGGTGATGGGGAGCGCAAAGCCACAGGTCGTACCCGGCTTGCTGTGCAATTTGTTCCGTGAGTGTCCCTTGTCACACACTGATTATACAAGAAAGAGTTTGAGCGCAGTTTAATTAAGATGCGAATGGGCATCCAGCAGTGTTCGGAGTGATACGTTAAGATACAGAGCAGCTTTTAGAGACCTCGTCAGCACCAGAGAAACTTTGGGGTTTGTGTTTGTTGGAGGTTTCGCTGTACGGGTAGGAAAGCTGTGGCAAAAGCAAAATAAAGTCACCTCAGGTTAGTCAGGACTGAAGAAGTGTCCTGCCCGGACAAACCATCAGCCTGCCCATCTTCTGCTCCGTGTGTGAGCCCCGAGGGAGCCCCCTGGGGAGATGCTGCAGGGGAAGGTGCACAGTATAAGGTGACACTGCAGCAGGATGAGCCCCCAGCCAGCAGTGCCAGAGGAAAGCATCCTCTTGCAGCTCTCCCCTGTCGGTGGAGCCACCAGAATCTCCCAGGAGTGGGCGCACAGAGCAGCTGTGCTGGGGACAGAGCGTGGCTCCCGGGGCCACCTGAGCACTTTGCAGCAGCAGCAGAAGGGTCTGTGCAGAGGCTGGTGAGGCAGGATGAGTCCTGTGTGTGTGCCAGCAACACTTGCCAGGATTGTCCTGCCTTGGGAGAGAGCTCCTCTCTGGTGACTGGGGAAGGGGAGTGGGAGTTTGGACCCAGGGAGGGCAGGGTTCGAGTCACCCTCTGTCCTGGGATTCCAGAGGAGAGGCTTTGATAAGCTGTGTTAGGATGGCACGTGCTGCAGCATCTCTTCCTATTAAACTGAAGTCCTTTGTTGATGGGATCAGCTTTTGACTTTTTTCCTATTAAGAGCCCCCCATTACAAGGCCATTTTTTAGGTGGCTTAGGTGCCCTGACAGCCTGGTGTCTGTAGGGAAAAATCCAGTTTTAGCAGTGAAGGTGTAGAAACACATGCAGAGCAGTCATTTGAGAGGTGGAAGGATCCCAGTTCAAATGCTTGGAGACACAAACTACCTGCCTGGTCAGGTTGACTAAGAATAGATCTCTTCTAAAAGTACACTTGAAAACCAGTTTTTATTCAGCATTTTAGATACTGTATTTTTATTTTCTGCAGAAGTGATTGAACCAGACTTCTGCTAAGACCTAGATGGCTCAAAGTCTTTTAAAAGCACTTAAATCAAATTTCAAATTGTTAAGCAGCACACAATTCTGGTTGGAGGAGACCAGACTATTAATGCTCCATATCTCTTTGTTAAAATAGTGCAAGAAGTCCTGGCATTCGCAGCCTGTGGTGCAGATGCAAAGAGTCTTTTCACTTGGTCAGTCCCCTTGTTGAGTTTTAGCTTCATTCAAATCTGAGAAACCAATGAGAGATTTTACTGTAGGAAAGCTTGTATGGCCCTTCGAGTCTGTGAATATAAACAAGACCCATGGAACTGAGCTTTAGTAGTTCTACAATATTAGAGGTCTTTAATTGTAGTCAGCACCATTCCCTAAAAAAATACTTTGTTTAATAAAGCTTTGTATGTACATGCAATATGCATTTTTCAGAAGCCTTTTTTTCTTTTCTTACATGCCTAGCACAGTGAAGTTAATTTATATATGCTGCTTGATTTTAATTGAGTAACAATTTCTCTCCAACTAGGGCTTATCATGCATCACCAAAAAAATAGTAGTAATTTGTATTAAAAAAATAGCATAATCAGGTTTTCTTCAAAAACGCCTTAAAAACACAAATGTAATTGAAATGAAAATGATCATTTAAATTATTTTACCTCTCACTGACTTAAATGATAATTAAAGTTGCTCACATAAATCAATAAATTGAATCAGGCCAGTCGTGCCGTGAGTTCCCCACTGTGCAGTCCCAGCATGTAGAGAGGATGGAAGTACCTAAAGATGTTGGTAAGGGAGGAGTCAAATCTGTCACCTTTACCCTGCCGTATGTGGCAAAAGAGTCACATTTCTGTCACATCTATGACTGCTGAACCTATGCTGTAAAACCATTTAGTTATTTATACTGAAGCAAAAGCAGGTTACACATCCAAGGAAGCAAACGGGATGAGAATCTCGGATGTGACAGTGTTGGCCTCGGTTCAAACACACTTGGGTACAGCCCTGTCTTGAAATGCACGGTAAGATGTGACTGTTCCTGATTCCGTGTTTTGGACTGGCATGTGATTTACAGGCTGTGCCCCAGAGCCAGGCTGGCTGCCGTGCCCAGGGCTGACAGGGATGTCCCTGGGGAGGGTTGGCACCCTTGCTGGTGGCGGTCCTAGTTCATCTCACCAGGGCTTTGGAAGTAACACATGGCAGGTTATGGTGCATGTAAGCAATGCCTGTTGTGAATAAAGCCTACGAAGAACACTGTGACACCTTTCAGGGAAGAGCTTTAGTTTTGGTTCTGTGTGAGGCTGACACACCCAGAGACCCAGACCACGGTTCTCTGGCACTGGAGGGTTCCTCTTTCAATCTTCTCAGCTAAGGCTCAAGTCTGAGAGTGAGATAAGGTTGGTTGGAGGAAAAGCTCTGTTCGGGCCCTTCTCTTTTCTCAGGGTATTCAGTTTTGCTGCCAAATGACAGAGTGTGTTGGATTTCAGTTTGTCCAACTGATACATCACCTCTCCTTTTTCTTGTCTTTCAGGTTATTTCCAAGATTTGTTGAACAAGTCAGAAAAGGCCCTTTATGATGCTTTTCCAAGCATGTATGGAGAATTGTACACTCAAAACGTGAAGGTCTTCAAGGACTTGTACAGCGAGCTGCGTCGCTATTACCGGAGCTCCAACATCAACTTGGAAGAGGCACTCAACGAGTTCTGGACGCGCTTGTTGGAGCGGCTCTTCAAACTGATGAATCCCCAGTACCACATCACAGACGAGTACCTGGACTGCATGGTGAAACACGCAGAGCAGCACAAACCCTTCGGGGAAGTTCCCAGGGACCTGAAGGTGAAGGCGACCCGAGCCTTCATCGCGGCGCGTTCCTACGCACAGGGCTTTCTCGTGGGCAGCGACGTGGTCAAAAAGGTGTCTCAGGTATGTTGGGGTTCTCCTTTCTCCTCCATCTTCAGGTTGGCAGTAGCCAGTCAACAACTGCTGTTTGGGAGGGGGGTGATTTCCTCTCACGTTTTCATTGCAAGGCAAGCAGGTACTTTTCAGTTTTATAACACAAACTACCTGAGGGTCACCCGTCAGTGGAAGGGAGCAGCGAGCCTGGACTTCTACAGGCACTGAAAGCAGCGCTGAGGCAGCGAGATGTAAGTGACCACAAATCAGCCTTTACTTCATTAGAACCTGTGCTGCAGAGTGCCAAGGAGGTATCAGTCACCCAGGCTGTAAAACCCTTCCAATCCCTGCCTACATTCCTCGTGCTTCCCTGACAGTGTCCCTAAATCCCTGTGCCGTGTTTTCCTCCCTGATGGAGATGTGCTGCAGGGTGGGCAGAGCCGGATTGCCACGGGTGTGCTGGGAATACCCGCAGAGGGATGAGTTTCAGCGCTCCCTGATGGGACTGATGTGTCTATTCATGTAGCCGTGTCTTATTTGTCAGCTTCTGTGTGCAGAGAGAGGGAGTTTGTAAAGTGCCTGGAGATCTTCAGGGATGAAAGGTGCTATATAAATGTAAATTAACATGACTGAATCCAGGGTTCCAGAAGGAAGGAAATTGTCTGTATTCTTTGCTGCAGAAGCAGCCTCTCAGAGCCAGAAGGAAGGGACTGTCCTGAAACAAGATATTCAGGCTTTTCACACAGGTATGGAAGAGAAGATCCATCCTGAAAAAATGGTTTGCATAGTGCACGTGGAGGTGGGAATCAGCAGGTGTGAGAATCAGGGCATGATTAATCTGTGAATGTAAAAATACAGAATCACAATTCATTTTCTCACAAGATAATGTGTAGCAAGGCATAGCAGAGCACGGTACTACTTCATGCAGCAAATCCAGACTTTGATCTCCGGAAGAAACACTGATGTGGTAACAGTGACAAATGCTCTAATTTATCAATGTGGGACTATAAAACTGTTCAGCTACCCAAAAGCCTTTGTACATCTCATTAACATCACACTCTCCTGACACTCAAGACAGATAAAAGAGGAGAATGATGTCATTTCAGGGGGACAAAAGTAAAATACTTTTCATAAATCCTCTGACTGGCAGAGATTTTGAGCTCTGTGGGCATGATCCTGCCTGTGGCTGAGATTGGTGGGTAAAGGCTGGCAGGGCAACTGCAGGCTTCTGACCCACTGGATTTTGATTCTGGCTCTCCCTTCCTGAATTCTCCTTCTCTTGGGCATCACTGATCAAACAGGATGTGGGGAACGTGACGGGTCACAGATTCTCCCTTTCCCTCAGCCTCTCCCCAGCCCATTCCTTCAGGATGGAGGGTCTTCCAGGAGGCTCCCAACCATTCCCGTCTCCCAGGAGCCCTCCCTGGGATTGTGGTTAGCCTGGTGTGTTGCTGTTGCAATGCAATCTGCATGAACTGAGTCGGGAATCCTCAGCACAGCCTCCCTGAGAGCTGATTTTGTGCTGAGGACCAAAACTGGCCCTTTACCCCTGTCTTCAGGAATGGGTATAGTACTTTAGGCAAGAAGGGGTGAGACAGCTGAGGAGAGAAATCCATTTTTTTGGATGCCCTGGTAGCCCTCAGCTGTGTCTCAAACAAAAGGCCTGGTTTACCCAATTCCCTTTATTAAATTGTGGATTTACACTTGTGTCAAATGGGTGTGAAGCGCTGGATTCAACCCACCTTGGTTTTGGTGGTTTTTCATCTTGCTTTATACTTACAATGTTAGAAGAAAGTATAAGACTTTTATTAAGATAAGAAACTGGAATTCAGCTTTCCTGTCAGCTGGTAGCAGTGGCCTTTAAAACTGGCTCTTGGAGCTGAAATTTCATGTGGAGCACTGTTGAGTGTTTTGGTCAGGAAGCCTGAGAAAGCCTGGACACTTCAAGTGCCTAGCTTTGAACTTCAGAAGAAATTAGATTGCTTTGGTTTTATTTATTTGCAAATCCCAGAAAAAGTACAGATTTCTAATAAAACCCTCCTGGTTTCAGCTTCTCAGATACTTCCAGTTCAGTGCATCCCCTGTATCCTGTCGCTGTGTCAGACCTTTGTGCAGAGTCAGCGTTCCTGGATGCTCCAGGCAAGGACTGATGCTGTTTGCCAGATTTCATGGCTGTCTTGGAGTGGGGAAGAGCCTGCCCTGACTGAGCTACAGGCGTGGATTTGGGGAGATTTCTTTAATCCCTGCTGCATCTCTGCTGTGCTCAAATGGTGTTTCTTGCCCAGCCTTCAGCTGCCCCAGTCTCAGAGCAAGCGATTGCTTCAGGCAGCCCTTGGCCAGTGCCTGGTGGGCACACAAGGATAGGAAGGGGAGCCAGGTGGTGGGATCAGGCCCTCTGTGTCCTGCTGGGCATAAATAGTTGGAGGGCAGATGTGGAGAAAACGGCAAAACCATTTTTCATCTTTACTGCCACCCAGGCTTTCAAAGCAAAGTCACCCTGACAAACTGCAGGCTCTGACACCGAGTTCTAAAACTTTGGATGCTGTGGTTGCTGCCACCAACCTGCCCCTGCAGTGACAGCGGTGGAAGTGCTGCCATCCGGGATGGGACATGGGGCACACGCGTGGCTGGTGAGGCTCTCACAGCCCAGGTGGCCCAGCAGGGCTGGGGTGGATGTTCAGGCTGGCACCTGCCCTGGCACAGAGTGAGGGGTTACCACGGCCACGCCTGGGTGTTGGGGCAGCATCTCTGTGTTGGTTTCTGTGTTTCTGTAGCTGTGCTCTCAGCACAAAGTGCAGGTTTTCATTTAACTTCCACAATGCCAAGTGCGTTTTTCATCACCTGCATGAAGTAGCAGCTACCAAAACAGCAGCAGCCACAAAATCCCTGGTGAGGGGCACTCGGAGAAGGGGCTTCCCCAGGGATGCCACCTTGTGCTGCTTGCCAGGGCGAGAGAAAACAAATATCCCAGTTGTGTTGGGGATCCTGTTCGCTGGTTGTGAGATTGGCAGCCGCCCAAACCCAGCATTTGCTCCAGCTCCAAGCATCACGTGAACAGGAGAAGGCCTTGTGCTGGGGGACTTGCTGCCCGCCAGCTGCTGCTCAAGATCACGCCGGCACGAGCAGCTGCCCCTGGGAAACAGGGGGTGAACTGAAATACTGCAGGGCTGCGGGGAGCAAAACTGAGACGGCAGAAATGGTGAGGGCTGAGAGAGAACTCCTTAGAAAACAAACCCAGAACATCCTCGGGGAGATGCAAAGTGATAAACAGGAATGCCCTGCCTGGTTTTGTTTCTTGTGCGGCGTTGCGACAATTCTGGGGCAGCTCAGCCTTGGGTCAGCACTGCTGCACAAAGCCCCTTGGGGACCCTCCTGCGCCAGGACACCCCCACAGGGCAGGGGGACAGGCAGGGATCCTGCCAGCCGTGCCAGTGCTGCGCCAGGAGAGCTTCCCTGGGCACGACAAAGAACGGCCAGAGTCCCAAAATTCCCCTCGGAGCCCTGACAACCTCTGAGTGTTGGGGCAGAGTGCAGAGAGAGCAAAGAAGGATGTTCCAATTCTGAAGGCAAGGAGTGGAAGTAATTTGAAATTAATTTTGCTTTTCAGTGAGAAAATTATTTATTATTGGAATCTTTCCTTTGGTGGGTCTTGTTTCTATATTTTAAGTTTCCCCATGGTAGTGGGGATTGATGGGAAGCAACACTAGCTATGCAAGCAAGAAATACTTACTCAAATAATCAATTTTAATAGTTGTTTGCATTTCCTTTTCTCAGTAGATGTTCTTGAGTCTGAATCTTATTTGAGTTTGAAACTAAATATAATGATTTTCTTTGTAAGCCTTTTCACTAAATCCTGTATTTCATTTTACCAGTGAAAGCTGAAGTCCTCTATCAGGATATTTGTATTTAAGCAATACTGTATCTCACAATACATTTCAGCCTTACTTTTTAAACTCTTATGTTAGTATAAGGTAAATGGCAGCTTTCCTATTTACCATATGAGTAATTTTTAAACACATGGTGGGTCAAGCTGCGTTTGGATGGGAACTGAATTCCAATTAAAAAGGCCCAAAAATAGAATTTTTATAAATGTTTTTAATGGTTAAGTGAATGTGCTGAACACATATGGAAAATAATGTTTATCTAAACATGCCTTACATTTCAAACAAGTCAATATCATAACAAAGACAGTATGGTCATTCCTGGGCCTCATGTCCTTTAAGATTGCAGCTATTTTTCATAGCCACTTTTTTCCAAAGTCTTTCAGCTTCCAGTTCCTTTTTCAGTGAAGTACCAAGATTGATCTTACTGAATAAAATTAAGAATATAATCTTGTTCCCACACTTATGGAACCACTGTGCTAAAACATCTCAAGTGCAGTGAACCCCAGTCCCGTGTGCTCGGTGGCACATCTCCATCCTTTGAGTGGCTGAAAGTACATACAAGCAAAAATAACATTTTATTTCATTTCAAGGATTTCACTTTTGTAGTAAAAATAAGCATTGATCTAAATTGGCCTCCTCTTGATGCTGTGAAGACAGTATTTGTGTATTAGATGTAAAATGAGATGGTGAGTGCCTATGTGCAGCCCCAGCAGCAGGTCAGGGTGCAGAATGCCACAAGCACCCTTTGTGGGACTGGCTGTACTCAGGAGGAGGACAAAGAGGACCGAAGTGCCAGGGCTGAGGACCCTGTGGTACTTCAGACACCCCTGCCTGTGAACACATCTGAGGCTGCAGGCTGAAATAAGCTCTTGCAGCTTCAGGGACTGGTTCTTGGAGTGACTCCTGTGCTGCCTCCCTTTTGCCAATACAACCTCTGGCCCAGCTGCCAAGACCTGCCCATGATTTAGTGACTGGTGGGCTGGGACCTGCCCTTCTTTCCCAAGGGCAGTGTCACCTCTGCTGAAGTGCCTCATATTTTCTTGCCCAGCTGTCCCTGGCAGTTTATACGTGGGATTACATGGCTTAAAACATTTCAGATCTAAGTTCCTGCCAGCCCAATTCCCTCTGCAAACCCAGGAGCTTAATATCCCTGTCCCCAAGCTGGCTGTGCTCCCTGGGTCACCAGCCTGCCATCAGCTGCCTTCTTTCTTTAAACAACTTGGTGCAGCAGCTCCTGCAGCTGCACACACAGCACTGCTCCTTTCCAGCACTCCTGCATGTAAAGCTAGGGAGGGAATTTTGCAATAATGTTGGTATTTGTTTGGACAGATTCAAATCAAGCTGGATGGGGAGCATGCAGTCTTGAACACATCCTTATGTATTTCACATATTACTTTCCACTATTTTTATCCTTTGTTATGTTTCAATCACAACCCTTCAGGGATAAAAACCCATTGGTGCTCTGAATAGAACAGAAATAATGCAGGCAAGCAGATATATGTCTCCCATATTTACCTGGTGGTTAGAAGTCAATTGAATCTAGTTTTCAAAGGATTGAAAATCGTACCAGCTGGAAATAACTGTGTCAGATGAACGGAGCAGCGAGTCTGTGCAATAGGCAGGTGTTGGCTTGCAGTATTTTCTTCCAGATTGAGAGGATGTGACAGCGCTCTGTCTATCCACACGGATCTTTCTTATTTTAATATCTGAAGGGAGTTAGGCACTAGACAAGAATCCAAAGACACAGATCCTTCCCAGTTAGCTGTGGGCACTGCCTCTGGAGCCATGGCCACTGCCCTCTTGAAGGGCCCTCACCGCTGGCTATGGAGGGGCACGGGGACAATGCTGCTCCCTGTTTTGCTGCCCCAGTTTGCCTGGACTACCCCAGCCTTCTTATTTGTTATGTCTTTTTCCTCAGCCTGCAGAATGGCCATTTGGCTGCTGGGCTGGCCAGGCTGGACCCAGGCAGTCTGTCTGGCCTCAGGCTCAACAGCAGCTCTGGTGTGCTGGAGCGTGAAGGGCACGGGTTTGGCATCAGCCTCCATCCTCTGTGTTCCTCCCCTCTGCTGAGCTGAACACAGTGAGGTGAAAGCAAGAGGGTCTCTGAACTGTGCTGGGGTCATCTGTGCCCTACCCCTTCCATCAGAGCCCACCACAGCCATCCCCCAGCGCACTGTGACTGTGCCCCACTCCCTTCTGATCCCTGGCAAGGGTTTGGGGACGTGCTTGATGGGTCTTAAATGATGGGCTTGGTGGGGCTTAAAACTCACAGTGCTCCAAGGACTCAAGGCTGTGCATTTATGGAAGGAAGATGCAAAATAATGACTGAAGTGATTATACAATTCATTAGGCTTTGAAAGAATCATATTTCTGTCAGCCCTGCAGCTGTTTCTTTTAGACTTTTACTCTGAAAAATTGGAAAGCTTGGTTCATTTAACACACGTCAAGGTGATAATTACATCAGGGCTGGCATAAACCTGCACAAGGCAGCTGCTGACCATGTGGTGGAGAGAGCAGGGTGTGCTCCCCACGCCAGCTCCCCCTGTACCACCAAGGGCTGGGCACACCTGCAGCTCCAGCTCCTTTCACTGGAAAAACTGGGCACTGAATGCCCAGTGCATGGAGCAGCCATGGCCCTGATTTCCGGCTTACACATGTGGAGATGCAAAGAACATCACAACCTTTCTGGTTTTTGATAGGAATATTTGAGGATCCTTCCGTGGGGGAGCTGTAAAAGTGAAATGTTTGGCAAGATGAAATTGCTGCGTTGCAGATAGCTCCGATCACAGAGCCGGACGGCTCCCCCATGGAACACAAACCTGTCCTCCGAGTGCTGCTCTTGCTCTAAAAGAGAGCAAGGCTGGCTTTCCCAACCCCTTCCTGGGCTCATCCCATGGGAAGCTCAGCAGCACTCCTCAGTGCCATCCCGGCAGGATCTGCTCCTCTGCTTGGCCTTTTTTGTAGCTGCTGTTCTTCACACTGACAACGTTATCTCAACTGTACCATTCCAACAGAGGGATTTGGAGTAACTGGAGGGGCTTTGAACACCCAACTGCGTTTCCCAGTGCACACAGCCTGATCTGTGGCTTGAAGAGATGACCTGTTGTCCTTTAAACACTAGCCCAGAAAGAGTTGTTCACAGCTGGCAGAAAACCTTACTTTACTTCTCTCACCTGCCTCTAAAATTCATGTGAGAAGGTAAGTGGGGCACCACAAATGCCTCGGCTTTAGTCGCCTGTGGGGCTGTGTTCAGCCCCAGAGGTGGGGAGCTCTCCAGCTGTAGGTGCTGCCCAGCACACGTGCCTGCCTCTAGAAAGCTGCCTCCTCTCTGCCGGCTTCAAAGCGTCCCTTGGTTTGGAATCTTAAGTTGCCTGGTGGCCCTGGGTTTCACTGGGGCTTCTGGAAGTTAGAATAGCCATTCAGACAGCAAGGTCTTCCATCGGGGAAAATATACCTTAGAGTTAGTGCAGGCACATTTTGACAGGTATCTGACATGTCTGGAGGTATTTTGTGTTCACCCCAACCAACCTCACATCACACCAAAACCACAGCCAGATGCTGTAGGACCCAGTGCCCACTTTGGGTCTGCCCTGCTCCTCAGGGGCTACAGCCAGGAAGGGACTCGGAGAGCAGGACACGGTCCAGCATGGGAAACACCAACACCACCCCACAGAGAACCTCCTGCAGGCCACCCTCATGGTCCCTTGAGCAAAATTTTTAGAGGGAACAGAGTCCACAGAACAACACTTCCACCAGCGGTGGCTGGGGACTAGCTCAGCCTTCTCCCCCCATCAGCTGACCTGCCCCTGTCCCCATGACGATCCAGAGGGGTTGGCAGCACTTCCAGCAGCCTCTAGTTTTCACCCAGGCCTCTCTCTCTCCATGCATGAATCTCTCCCCTCTACCTAACCCTGCTTGCCCTGGGAAGCAAGGCGCAGATGGCTCACAGCAGCCTGGGGGGAATGTGCAAGGGGAGAAAGGGGTTAGGAAAAATACCAGCAAGAGCTCAACTTATTTTATTGGTGTCAAATGCCTTTCAGATGTACTTGAAGGCCCCTGAAGGCCAAGGAGTCCCATCACATTTCAGCAAGGCTGCAGGTTCTCATTTGCTTTTAAGCCAGGCTTCAAAAGGAGAAAGGATTTGGGGTCGGATGATTTTTTTTTTCTTTTTTTTTCTTTCCCTTGTTTGAAGCCAGCACTTCAAAAGCGGCATCTGCAGCTTGGCTGCAGGTTCTGGGTGCCAGAGGAGCTGGCCACCTCCTGATGGGAGCAGGAGGAGCCCTGCCACCAGGCACGGGAGCGGTCTCACCCCTTGAAGCCATCCGGAGCCAGGCTGTGCCCGAGAGCTGGTGGCACAGCCCAGCCACACGCCGTGCTGCTGTGGTGGGAGCTTGGTATTGCCAGCTGTTAAAATGATTGTCCAGTTGCCTATGGCTTCCTCAAGCTCAAGCTTTCTCTCACACTTGGGAAGCTGGGAGGGGTAAAGAGAAGCACTGCTCCATTCAAAAGACCCCATATTAAAAATAGTGTGGCCAGCAGGAGCAGGGCAGTGATCCTTCCCCTGGACTGCATTGGTGAGGCCACACCTTGAGTGTTGTTTTCAGTTCTGGGCCCCTCAGTTCAAGAAAGATATTGAGGTGCTGGAGTGGGGCCAGAGAAGAGCAACAAGGCTGGGGAAGGGACTGGAACACAAGTCCTATGGGGAGAGGCTGAGGGAGCTGGGGGTGTTTAGTCTGGAGAAGAGGAGGCTCAGAGGTGACCTCATCACTCTCTATAACTACCTGAAGGGAGGTTATAGCCAGGTGGGGGTTGGTCTCTTCTCCCAGGCAGTCAGCAATAGGACAAGGGGGCATGGGCTTCAGCTCTGCCAGGGCAAATTTAAGTTGGATATTAGAAAAAAATTCTTTCCAGAGAGAGTAATCAGGCATTGGAATGGCCTGCCCAGAGAGGTGGTAGATTCACCGTCCCTGGAGGTTTTTAAACTGAGATTGGACGTGGCACTGAGTGCCATGATCTAGTAAATTGGCTGGAGTTGGACCAAGGGTTGGACTTAATGATCTCTGAGGTCTTTTCCAACCCAATCAATTCTATGATTCTATGATTCTATGATAACTCCTGGATGTGACATATGGAGCTTGTCCCAGCACTAGTGCCTCCTTGGCTGCAGTTCCCTGAGGCCTTCCCCTCTGCATCCCACACTTTGGTCTTTCCAGCCACTGTTTCAGGGAGTAATTGGCTTGGATAAAGAAATGTTTCTTGGAGTGAGGAGGGTGCAGCAGATTTTAGCTGGACACTTGTGAAAACTTGGTAACACGTAAGACTCATATCATCACTTCCACGGTCCATTCGTGCCCTGATTTTGCTCAGGGCATTTCAGAGGCTTTGAATATTTTCCGAGCAGTAAGCATAAGGGTAATGGCAGAAAATGTGTCTCCTCTTTGCCCCTCTCTGTCCTCCTGTGTCACCTGTCAAATGAGATCCCTGTTCAGAAGGGTAAAAAACCCTCCACTGTTCCATATTCAGCAGGGTCCAGGGTCAGGAAGAATTGCACCGCTCTTCTGCACCAACTCTTACGCTGTAAAGAGGTCTACAAATCAGTGGGTGCTGTTTGGAAAATCAGTCTGTAACCTGGGTAGGAGCTCTCGTGGAAGAAAGAACAGATCATGGTGGGGCTGAGGAAGAAGTATTTTAAGGCCCTAGAAGACGTGCTCTTGTTACCTGTGAGCTTGTGTAGAAGTGCAAACATGGGTGACTTGGGCTGGACATGGAAATCACAAGTTCGATTTGCTCTTCAGAGGCACAGAGGAAGGATAAGAAGGTTTTTTCCTTTGTTCTGGTAAAGTCTAGCCTGTTTTGAGCAGAGTGCTGCCCTGCTGCTGTGTGTAACAGAGAGCAGAGCCCTTGCCCTCCCAAGAGCTGTCTGCACTCAGGTGTCTCTGCTCCATCAAGTGTCTGTGCAGGAGTGTCTCATGTGTTTGAGCTAAGCGTTTTTCACCTTCTACAGGTAGTTTCTCCTCCCTATGTTTTTGCTTCAGAAAGTTTGTAACTGTTCTAAAGTTATGTTTAGGTCCCATGAAGGATAACTTGGCTCTCCTTAAGCATGCAAAGAGAGAGTAGGTGACTGCTTGTTGTCTTCAAGCCTCCTGTGTTTCTGAGATTGTCTGCTTGGAAAGCATATTAATAAAGTACGTGGCAGGAGCTTTTTTTTTGTTAGAAGTCTTTCACACTGAATGTTTTCTAAATTGGCTGGGGGGTGGCAAGGAACCCAGCAAGCGACTAATCCCCCAGCCCATCCTCTCAGCAAATGCCTTGTGAAAGTCATTAATTTTACTGTAATTGATTTAAACATTGCTCAGGAGGAGGAAAAATTAAGGAAGCCAATGCCACCGTGAATAGGGAATTGCGTGTTCTCAGTTTTGTGTCCTGTTATCTCCACACGTGCCCATCCTCCTCTGGCTGCTGAGCGAACGCTGTGCCGAGGAGTCACAGGGCTCAAAATTCCTGTGAGCAAACGCCAGCGCCGGCCAGGACACGAGACAGGAGAGTCTGCAAAGGTCCTTGGCTCCGGCAAACCGTTTGCCTCCAGCAATTCACATCTGGTTGGGTGGCTCCATCAACAAAGCATGGGCACATCGGGCTTTGGAGAGGCGCCATGGAAAAGCACAGCGCTCGGCTCTTGCTACAGGCACAGTCGTGGGGTAATGCCTGATGACAACCTCCTAGAAATGTCAGGGCTTATGGGGGAGCAGGGCTTTTTATAGGGCAGACACCTGTTCCCCTTGCATTACCTCATTGCTACGACTGTATCCCCACCTGGAATGTAGCTTTAATTAAAGTGATTTGATACTCAATATGATTTGTCCCCTATTTTTGGTGTATCTTAGAAGACAGTATTTTTTTCCTTGTCATTTCATCATTGGGCTTACACTTTAAAGGATCTACCCATGGATGTCACTGGGGTCAGAATTGAGTACGTGGATTTTAACTGAGCAATGACATAGGATCAATGTATTTTTAAGGTGAGCTTAGCTTTGTTTTGCATTTTTATTTATACATTTGACCACTGAATGAGAGCCCTGGCTTCAAGCCATACCTCTCAATAATGATTTTGTTTCATATTCTTTGGAAATGGCTTCTCCAATGTATTCTGCACGTTCTCTTGACATCTTAATGCAGTTTCTAGGTCACTAAGCTAAGAAAAGACTGTAGGTGCCACTAAAGTGTCCTTAAAGAAGAACCAGCCACTGACTGAGCCAGGTTGATGGTACTTAGAGAAATCAATTATTGTCATGTACTGTCTTCATGCTGTGCCAGATCAGTTAAAGATGAAGCAATTATGTCAGGTTTCACTCCATCTGCAGGAGTGTTCGTGCTCCTGCCCTCGGGCCCCCTGTGGTGAATGGAGGACGTTTCTTATCAGTTATTACAGGTCTGTGCTTGGAAGCTCAGGAGTTCTTAGCTGGCACCCCTTTGCTGTTGGGCAGGGGGTAACTCGTAAGGTTTGGGGTTCTTTTGAAGAGTGAAGGGTGAACGCAGAAGCACTAGGAAGTGAAGATGTCTCGGTGCACAGATGGAGGTCAGTCTTGACTTTGCCAGCCTGGAGAAACTGCCTCGCTCCCACTGTGGGGATGTTTCTCTGGAAGGAGCTGCCATGGAGGGAGGGTGTGTGGTCCCACATCTCCAGAACAAGGAGCTCTCCTCCCCAGTGCCACTGCTGGAGCTGTGCCCGAGAGGTGAGCAGGCAGGGGAGCTGCAGCCCTTGTCTGCTGGTGTTGCTGTATCCATAACCTGGGAGGGACTCTCAGCATCTCCTACAGGGGCTGAGATTCCCCTGAGTGGATGCAGCATTCATTAGAAAAACTTCACCAAACCAATCCATGAGGACTAAGAGATGTTTGAAGGGCTCTGTTCCTTAATATGCTGCAAGTCCCTCAAAGGGATGGTGCAGGATCAGGGCTGGGAGGGGTTGTGGGAGCACCAAGCCCTCACTCCCTGGTGTCCTGTGTGGACCAGTAGTCCATGGGCTGGGTGCAATGATGGAAAACTGAGCTCTGGCCAAGCAAAACACAGAGAAAATACTGTGAGGCTCCTTTTCCTGCCCTCCCATCCCTCTGTTCTTAGTTCACCTCTGCAGCCTCTCTGTGCCAAAGGAGTGCTGCTGCCAACAGGAGAGGTTGGAGCCATCCTCTGGGGAAAGGGAGTGGAGCCTGGTGTCCTGCACCTGCAAAAATTGATACTTACCCTTTCTGCCAAGAGATTAAGTGGAACAGTTGGCACCTGCCAGATTCAGCAGAGTAGCAGTTGATGATGGACGTGTCACCTGCTTGTGTTCAGAGGAGATGCTGTGGGGCAGGGGGCAGGGGCCAGCCTCCCTGCTCCTGGGGCAGTGGGGCACTCCAGTGTCCTCCAGGAGACAAAGCCACCTTGCGAGAGTGACAGGCTGGCAGTGCACACACACCTCCCTCTGACATGCAGAAATGTTCCTTGCTGAGGTGCAGAAGCAGGGCTTTTTTTCCCCCCTAGACCCTCAGGAGCTGAGCCTGAGCTTCGGGTGCCGTTGGTGCCTGCACCCACTGCCCAGGACAGGTGGCAGCAGCCCACCGTGGCTGCATGGGCACCGGCGTGGTGGCGGCTGCTGTGGCTGGTGACAGGCAGTTTTGGCTGGCTGACAGCCGTGAGAGGTCGGGGGGAGGTGGTTGCAGGACAGAAGGCAGCTGTCTGCGCCACGGGGAGCCTTGGCAGCTGCCTGTGCTCGCCAGCCGTGCCAGAGGGCAGATGGAGTAGGTGGGCACCGAGCAGCACCCGCCTGCGGCTGCTGCCCTGCTGCAGCTCTGAGTGGTGGCCAGGCACAGGTGACCCTGCGTGGTTGTTCTCCTGTGGGTGGGGGAGTGCAGGGCTCAGGGTGTGAAGGTCCTTTCTGACACACATGAAGTAAATGCAGAGGCCAGAATGAATTCTGCAAGCAGCAGAAATTGTGAAATGCCCACTGGGCCTGTCACAAGCTTCACTGAAATACGGGCTTGCTGTGGTCACCTGGGTAGCTCCGGTGCAGGGCTGGGTTTACACCATACTTTGAGCATCTTGGAGATGCTTTTCTGAGCCCAAATCTGTCTCTTGCCTGTCTGGGTGTACCCCACGGGCTCTGGCAGGGTATCAGTAGCTTTGTGTCCGTGCTGCTGGTGGCTGTGCTCTCTGCCCCGGGGGCTGCCCTGCACTACCTCCTGCAGGCAACACTGTGCTCCCCTTCTCCAGCCAGGGCACCTCCAGCAGGCAGAGCGCCCACGTATGTGGGTGCAGGCAAACTGTCCGTTCCCACCAGAGCTTTGGGAAGTGGCGAACCCGAGCGACTCCCCCGTGCCAGGGGGCTGGTTTGGGGGGTGGGAGGTCACGGTGCTCCACAGCCACGGCTGGACACGGGAGGGGCACTGACGGGCCGTGCCGGTGAGACACAGGGACGGAGTTGTGTTGGGGAGCTGATGGCCTGCGCAGGCTACACGACTGTGTTGGAGTGTCACCGTGAGATCCAGGTAGGTCAACGCTGTCTGCGGAAGGGAGGTCGCAGCTCTTCATGCGAGTGCCTGGGTTCGGAAGGTCTGCAGCCGCAGCCTGTGCTCTTACCTGCTTGTCCTTTCAGTCGCTGTTCCTTCATGGATATTTAAAGCCTGAGATGAAAAATAAACGATGCCATTGTTTTGCTGTCCCTGCGGAGCGGTGGCAGCCGTGCGGTGCGGTGGGACGGAGCCTCCACCTCCTGGCCGCTGAGCCGCATGGCAGGTGCGCTCCGGGACCTGCCCGAGGCAGCGCTGCCCGGGAGGAGCTGCAGAGCTGCTCCAGCGAGCCGAGGGAAGCCTTGGGGCCTGAGGGGCTCCTGCCAGGCTCAGCCCCTCTGCCCACAGCGGGGCACAGCGTTAATTCACTCATCTCAGGGGCTGCCGAGGCAGGGAAAGCAGCCCCTGGGTGCTCTCTCTGAGACTTAGAAATGTTTGTCCTCATCCTGATGAAGGTTCTCACGGGGTTGTTTTAACGCATTTCTGCCCTTTGAAGCTTCAGCGCCATCCAGCATCAGTTTCCTGAGGGTTCCTGGGACTGGGGGGCTACAGTGCAGGCAGGAGAGGGGAAGCTTAGGGGTTTTCTCTTGGAACCTCTGACACTGGGCTCGGCATGTTCACAGCCTCCCACAGGCACCTCAGAACTGAATATGTTCAAAGTATTTTTCACAAGTAATAAAGAGATCAGGGCAGTTCTCAGCATTGCAACTCAAGCCTCAGGGCTTTTTTCCATGTCAAGATTTGCCCCTTTCATCACTTTTCTCCCCTCTGAGCTCCCTGTGAGTGTCAAGTACCTGGAACCAAGGGAGGCTTGTGTGCAGACACTCATTTTTATTTTCGTCAATGGTTTTAAAAGATTGACAAGGGAATTGCAAATGGGTCTGAGCAAAGACAGAAAAAGACCACAAAGGAGAAAACACTTGAGCAGCGAGACAGGGCAGCGTGGAGCTCTGCCGGCATCTCTGCGGGGTCTGGCAGGTTGTTACTCACCCCTCGGTGTGCCGACAGCCCCGTGCCCACAGCAGCTGGAGGGGGACACTGTCCCATGGCCGATGGTCTGCGGGGGCTGTGGCCCTGCTTTCTGGGCCCTGCACCTGCACTCGCTCTGTGCTTAGGGGACCAGGGCTGTTTAATTAAAGGTGGCAAAGCCACCTCCAAGGTGCACAGCACCAGCTGCACGTGCGGTGCCTGTGAGCTGCTGGCACGGCGTGTGTTGGCCCGTGTCACCGGCTGCCTGCGGCTCCTCGAGTGCTCGCAGGGAGCTGCCACTTCCAGTGTCAAGTGCTCTCAATTGCCCGTATTTTTGGAAGTGTGCAAGTCTTCCCCCAGTACCGTTCTCCTTTCCAAAGCTGCCAGCTGGGAGCTTTCTGTGTCCAGGGCCCCGCTGTGCGTCCCCTCTGGATGCCGGAGGTGCAGTTTGTGGTGGGACACCTGTGGCTGCGGGGCAGTGGCAATAAACCCTTCCTGCAGAAGGGACATGGTGGTGGCACTGATTGCAGAGGGCCAAGGTTACAGCTGGTGGGCAGCCTGGGCTGTCCTTGTGGCCTCCAGACCTGGCTGGAAGTGGAGTGCTGGTGTTCAAACACAGCCTGAGGAACAGGCGGCCGCCTTGGAGGTCTTGTCCCTCCAACAGGAGTAACACCCGAGGAAGGGTGGGGGGAAGGAGAGGCAGTGAGAGGGGAAGTGGCTTTCCCAGGGCCACACACTCGGGGAGCTCTGCTGCCTTTCGGAGCACACCAGGCTCCTTCACCCCAGGAGGCAGCCCACGTGCCCCCTGACCATCCTGCGTGCCTGACCCCGATGTGTCTCCCCAGGTGTCCCTGAGCCACGAGTGCACTCGCGCCATCATGAAGCTGATGTACTGCCCGCACTGCCGGGGCATGTCCAGCGTGAGGCCCTGCAGCAACTACTGCCTGAACGTCGTCAAGGGCTGCCTGGCCAACCAGGCAGACCTCAACACCGAGTGGAAGTACTTGATGGGTAAGATGGCCCTGCTCTGCTGCGGCACAGCTGCCTCTCACGGCACCTCTGAACTTCCCGAGGAGGTGTTTGGCAAGAGAAGACAGGAGGGTTGGAGGCTCAGTGGAAGTTGTTTGCAATGGTAAAGCTCCTCCTTGTGCCCACAGACCAGCACGCAGCAAGCTCCTTTTTGTCTCTCGGGCCCTGCCTGTGAGTGATGTGAGCCCTGAGAGAGCCCTGGCGTTTGGCTGTGCTCATGGAAGGCAGGCACCAGGGGAGATGAGCTTTGGGCTTGGCCTTTTCCCCTGCCTTGGCACCCCGTGCCTGGCCCAGCTCACTGCCCAGCTGCAGCCTGGCACGCTGGCTCGGGGTTGGCGTGTGCTGGTGTTAACAACAAAAATCCCACTGAGGTCCAAGGACCGTCACCTGCCTCTCGAGGGACATTGAAAACCAGATCTGGAACTGCAGCCCAGCCAGGCGGGTGCACTGCCCTGGGAGGTGCAGCTGCCACCTCACTCTGGGGCTAATGAACTGTGGCTAATTGGCAGTGCTCCCCATGAGAGCAACAGGGAGGCTGTTGCAGAGAATGAGGAGGAATATTCCCTCCCCCAAGGGTTTAACCAGGACTTCAGTGGCGCTTTGGCCTTTCTGACCAGAGGCAGCCAACTGTTCCCTGTCACTGCTCCCCCGGCAGGATGACTGCACATCTCCTGAAAGGTCACTGTGTGGCTCTCCTTGATTGACAGGGAAGCAATTCCATGCCTATTTTGCACTTACTTTGGCCTCCTCTTCCCCAGGGACACTGTCAGGGGGTGATGGCGAGGAGGAAATTGGAGCTTCTTTTAAATTGCTGTTGTACATTTCAGCGTCAGAGGTCACAATTTGATCACGGATGGGAGCAAAACGTGGAGTCAAAGGCAGCAGTTCAGCAGCGCTGTCCATCCTTCACCCCTTTGCAGGCCCTCCTCTGTAGCTGGAGAGGATTTTGTTACCCTAAAGACAGAGTTACTCTTCCAGTTTGACAAATCAGGGAAGGTCAAATTAAGGGAGATTTTTATAGTAACTGGTTCACATATAATTTATCCCTAATTCGGGGGGGCAGCCTTTGATTTAAGTGTCTGTATCTCAACATTAGTGGCTCTGCCAGCTAAAATTGTTTGAAATATAGAGTCTCAAAGATGACATCACAGCCCCTGAGTGGCGGCAGAGTTAAACTGCAAGCTCTTCAATGTTGCAGATGTTATTTCCCAGAATACAAGAAAAAGTCACCCCTTGAATAGCAAGCACATAGGTTGCCCTTGCTTCAGCCCCAGCTGGAGTGCTGAGAATCATCTCTGGAGGCAGGCAGAGGTTGGTAATTCTTTGTAAGCCGAGAACAGCCCCAAACAGTCATCCAGGCAGGAACTTCCAGACCAGTCAGGAGTGCTTGGACATCAGAGCTTTCCAAGAGGAGCTGAGAACGAGACCCCTCAGTCACTCCCTGTCCTGTTTACCAGTTGGTTGTGGGCATTATGGTCTGCTTCTCTGCCATTCTAGCCTGATATTTCTCTGGCTGGCCACTGTTGTCCTTCCAGAGGTGATACCGAGAAGAATTACTCCTTTTCTCGTTCCTTAACTGCTGCAGAAGCTATTGCCCACATCCAGTACCTCTGGCACTTTACTGACTGCCATTCTCCCACCTTTTCCTGGCTGCAGGGCTTTGCTGAAGACGTGCACTGAGTCAGGAGAGGGAGGGACAAGTATTGCGGTGTGTTTTTTAGTACTTCTGCACTAATTTTCTGGTTTTCGTTTCTGTGTCACCCCAGAAAATGCTGATCACTTTGAGTGAATACTGGTTGCATTTACCATTGGCAGGAGGTGACCTCTGTTCCTCTGGCACAGGGGGTGGCTTGACTTAAGTAAAGCAAGGAAAAGGAGCACCTCTGAAGTAGTGAGAATGGAGAGATGTCTCCCAACAAGCCTGCTGAGGGGCCAGCAGCTTTTCCCACCCAGCATGAGTGTGATCTTTACTGGGCTTTGTACAGAGTCTGCTGACGAGTGACGTCTCTACCTTGTTCCACCAGATTCCCTGATTGTGGTGGCTGATCGGATTGATGGACCCTACAACGTAGACAACGTAATAGGGACCATTCACATGAGGATTGCTGAAGCCATTTCCAACTTGCAAGATAACAAAGATTCAATCACAGCCAAGGTAGGAGTGTATGCCTGGGCCTGGCTGAGGACACACCATGTGTAACTGCCAGGACCAAATGCTTTTTGTGCTCACTCTTCAACTGAAGTGAAGGACATGAAGCGTGAAAGATAGCAATTGTCCATTCTTCTAATGATAAGAAACCACCCAGCTTAGGCAAAAACCTTCCCTCCTGTGTCTCCTTGACATATCCAGCCAGCCTCCTTTGGGTACAGACACAGGAGGTGGGACTACATATGCAGTGATTGGGGGAGGCAAGGTGCCATTTGCTGTCAGGGGCCTCTGTGTCTGAAAAGTCCTGAGACATTTTGACCGAGCTGAGGCATTTACAGAAAGTGCACAGTGCCCAGAGACAGAAGGCATCTGCTTTAACCTGCCCGGGGGGGGATGTTCTGCAGTAGAAACATTGGGCTATTGGATTGTATCATGGGACAGAGCTGCAATCTGTCAGTCCATCTGGAGAGTACAAAACAGACTCTCCTGAGGCTCACCTGTCTTCTAAGAGGTATCTATCACTAAGCTCTCTTCTGTTGGTCTTCTATTTTTAGTATATTTATCCACTTAACCACAATCACCTCTGTAGCTGCAGGTAAGAGAAGCTTTGGCAACAAAAGCAGCCCTCCAGGGCTTCTGCCTTTTGCCCAGACACTCCCAGGTTCTGCAGCTATCCCACACTGAGGCAGAGATGCAGATGAAAGGAGTGGGACAGGTCCTAACTGGGTTTTGGAGAAGGGAAGGGCCCGAAGTATTGCTTGGCAAGCAGGGATTCACTGGCACACATCAAAGCACTAACAGAAGCATGAGTCCAAGTACTGGTTTAGGTTTCTTTTCTCACATGAAAGGCCATATTCTTTCTTCCCTTGTTTGGTGAGACTGAGGCTGTCCTCATAAAAGCAAATCCATGGTGTGGGAAAATATGGCATCGTCTGCAAAGAAAGATGTTTCCAAGGGGAATGCAGTAAATCTGGTGAAATGGAAAGGGCTAAATAGTCTAATTGGTGCTCAACTGGAGCAACCAAACGTGTTTGATAAGCTCCTTGGTATGAGCTGGTGACCAGGTGAATGTAGCACTCATTGCTGGTGGCACTGCGTGGCAAAGCCATCAGGTGAAAGATATGGTTGTCACATGAGCTTGAGACTGTCCCCGAGCAGTCCTGGGGCTGTCCTCTGTCAGGGCCCAGGGCAGCAGGCTGTAGCTGAGGGCTTCAAACATGACCCGGGCCATGGGCACTATCTGCAGTTTGTGAGAAGAGCCAGGAATGGCCCTTGAACCCAGTGACACCCTCAGCCACGAGTTCTCCTGGGATCTGGGGAAAAACTGCAAAGAAAAGCTTTTGGTACTGAGCCCTGTGTTCATGGCACTCTCCCTGTCTCCTCATACTCCACTTGCTCCCTGTGGCTCTCTCATGGGTTTCAGGCAGAAGGAGCTGTCAGAGGCAGCAAACGCCTATTTGCTCTCATCATGCAGGAGGTTATTGATCACCTCAGTCTGCAGGAGACGTGCCTTGTCCAGCAGTGACTTGTGTTGCTCGCCTGAGGCTCTTGGGCTGGCAAGAGGATCCCCTTGGTACCACACTGTGCTGGAGTTGCTGTAGGAGCCACTGTCCTGGAAACCTCCCCAGACTTTTACCTCCTAGAAGAGTTGTCTCCTGCCAACAGCAGTAACAGGCCAACGAGATACAGCAATGAAACCAAATTGGTTTATTTTGTTAGAACTGAGTTGAAAATGTTCCACATGCAGTTTTCAAGGTGGGGTGTTGCACAGAGCAAAGGAAGGAGATGAACAAAGTGGCTTGGTGCTGAACTTCCAGAGTCACTGGCGTGTCTGGTCAACAGGACAGTGCACCCCAGGAGGGGCCTTTGGAGGCTGAATGTCCCTCAGACACACTGACAAGCCCCACTGTCACCAAAGGGACTCTTGACTGGGTTAGCACTTTGCTGATGGCTGTCAGAACCCACTCACCAGCACATTCAGCGGGTGGCATGAGCTGTGTCAGCAGCGCTCCTGTCTGCTGTCCTGACTCCTCTGCTTTAAGGGGACACCAGGCCAAGTCACATTTATCAATAGCTTCTGACAGCACCCTGGTAACCACAACTAGCTTGGAGTCCTCATTTCAAATCAGATGGCTTTCTTTGTTAAGGCTGGTGTTTTCTGACTCAAACTGACAGTTCCAAGTCCCTCCTGGCCTCTGGTGCTCCGTTCAGCCTGGCTGGCCGAGCGCTCCTGCCACCACTGAGGCTCAGCTGCCCAGCACTGGTGATCTGCAGCAGAGGTGTCACTGCCTGGACAGGTCATGCAGACTGGGAAAAACAGGTGCTTCCAGGTAATATTTTTCATCTCATCCTAGAAGCCAAGTCTGAAGATTTGTACCTTCAAAGTGCTTCTGCTGCCCTCTGGCCACAAAGCCCACCTGGGCAGGTGGTTAGGATGGTAGGAGGTACCCAAAGGTAGGGGGTAAATCAGTTCTGCTGCCTCATTTGCCTCAAACACCCAACCTGATGGATTATGGCACATCTGCTGTCCTTGCACTGCCCTGCTCAGAGGGGCATTTCCCAAGTGTGGGTGCCAATTGCAGGAGTCCCACCTCTATTCCGCCTCCATCTGTTGTCCAAATCAATGCAGCTCCCATGCCCTGCAATCTGGAAGCCCACATCACTGGTGTAAAGAGTGTGAGCAACTCCCATCTCGTCCTTCCCAGGGTTTTATTTTCCAGTCCTGAGAAGAACAGATAAAATTGCTATAAATAATTTAATACCAACATTGGTGACTCATCCGAAAACATGTGTTAGTGCTGAACGTTTTGCTTGATAGTGGTAACCAAAACGAGTTCCAACACATCTGGCACCAGAAACTAAGCCAGAGTCTCTGAAATCTTGCAGGTAGGAAAGATAAATATGCTTAAGAAGGGGGGAAAAACCCACCCGTAACTGTGGAGTGTTAAATAATAAAAGAAATGGCATCAAAACATGGGATAGAGAGTTTGATTTGTATTTCAGGTATTCCAAGGCTGTGGAAATCCCAAAATCAGCACAAAAGGCTCCAGCAGCGAGGACAAGAAAAGGCGGGGGAAGGTCACATTGGAAGCCAAATCCTCTGCACAAGCACTGGAGATGCTGGTGAGTTTGTCTCCAGAGCTCCCTCCCAGTGGTGACCAGGGCAGGAGTGCTGGTGTGTGGTGTCCCCTGGGTGCAGCAGTGGGTCCTGCAGGTCAGGTCAGACATGCTGTGGGCTGCTCAGTCACAAGTCTGAAGCTCACATCAGCAGTTGCTGGTGTGATCTAAGCAGATCTGGTCTTGCCTCTGCACAGGGCTGAGGTCTGTGTTGCTGATAACCAATTTCCCCAGGATCTGGGGCCACACTTATCTGAAGAGGCTCCTATCCATTGGTATAAATCAGCCTCAGGCAGGCCAGCCTGGATACTGGGGCCAGAGTTCCTTCTCCATGGAGATTTTGGGTTCTGTGGATGGCCAGATGCGGGATTTGTCGTGATCCCACACATCAGAGGCTCCTCACTTGCAGGCTCCCATCTGTCCCACCCAGAAGAGCCCTGCTGGCTTCCACCAAAATAGCTTCTAAGCATTTCCCTCATGGCCCAGAAGATGGTCCCCTCCAGGTTAATCTTATGGCACTGAAACAGTCCTTGGTATGTAACCTTCAGTCTTGCATGCTTGGGTTGACATTTGGTCTTTAGGGGAAAGGCTGATGGCCAGTCCTTGTTTGCATTGAAACAGACTTTGTGATGGTAAAACCAAAAAAAATTTAAAAAAAAGTCAGAACCCTTGTCCTTTCTTCAGTCCTGAGGCACCCCAGAGATCTCCTGGCCCTGAGCATCCCCTTTACTTGCAGGTTTTAGATGCCAAAGGGAATCTGACAGCTCTCAAGACGTACTGGATCACCCTGCCTGGCAGCCTGTGCAGCAAAAAAGTAATGGCCAGCTCAGTGTCGGATGACAGGTGTTGGAATGGGATGACCAAGGGCAGGTACGGAGTGGGTCAAGGTGCCAGGACAGCAGGGGTGAGAGGGAGGGTTTGGTAAAAGTCATTTACACATCATCACAGCCAGCCCCACTTGTTCAGAGTGAGAAGTCCATCCCTGTCCACAGAAATGTTGTGTTTCCTGAAAAACTGGTACCTGGGAATGTCAAGCCTGGTGCCATTTGCTGTATGTCAGAGGGTTAAGCACTGAAATGCATTTGCCATGAAATAACTGTGTGGTTTTCTGCTGATGAAGCAGTTTTGCAATTCCACATGCACTCAGAAGGCAGCAGGGCTGGATTTGGCTCTCAAACTCCAGAGCTGCTGCAGCGAATTGCATACACATCGCTATCCGTACCTGCTCTGAAATGCTGTTCCCACATGTGAGGAGGCACCCAGGTGGCATCAAATAGCTGCAGAAACAGTTCCCACCCTGGCTGAGGTTAAAGGATGGCTGAGGGGAGACAGGCAGCAGCTGGATGAGCACCTTTCTCCACTTCTCTCCATGGACTTGCTGGACTGGGCTCTGCCAGCCCAGAGCCAACACCTTCAGCTTTCCATGTGCCACATTACTGCCAGCAGTGTCACAGATCGGCAGGAGGGCCAGGCCACTGCTGAAGGGAGCACTGCAGCCCTCCTTGACAGCTCCCACGTGACTGAAGCTTCCCTGGGGGCCTGTCTGGTTGAACTGGGCTGGGGGCATTCAATGGTCCCAGGGTGTCAGTCCCCATGGGTTTAAGCCTCACAGATACACAGAGCTTTTCCATAGGGGAGTCTGGCCACGGCAGCGTGGCTTGGCCATCCTGGAGCTGGCTGCCTCCCAGCCAACACCAGCCTACAGAGGATGTTCCACAAGCCACTGACTGCAGCTTCTCTTGGGTTCACAGAGGCTGGGTTATCACTGTTGTCTGTAACAGGGAGGGGTGAGCTGAGCTGGGAGGGAGACATCTGAACCTGTCACCTTCCTTCCCAGTTACCTGCCTGAAGTGATGGGGGACGGCTTAGCTAACCAGATTAACAACCCGGAGGTGGAGGTGGACATCACCAAGCCAGATATGACCATTCGCCAGCAGATCATGCAGCTAAAAATCATGACAAACCGGCTGGGTAACGCCAACGTCGGGAACGATGTGGATTTCCAAGACACAAGTGAGTGTAGCAGAGCAGGAGAGGTCCCTGGCAGGTGAGGGGGGCTGAGCAGTCAGTCCTGCAGCCTGCACAGGTGTCCATGCAGACCCTGCTGCTGGACCCTGGGGGCAGAGAGGGGCTGTGGTGACCTGGCTTTTGGCTGCCGAGGGGCTTCTCGAGTGCAGCTGACATGCTGTGGGGTGGCTGGAGGCTGTGCTGCTCTCAGTGCCTTGCTGAAACAGGGGGGAATCTCTCTGATCCCAGCCCAACCTTACTGGCAGGGCTCCTGTTTGCTCTGCAGGTTTCCAGCTGCTGCAGCAGTGAGTGGTTAAACTAAGCTGGAGGTCAAGGTATAGGCTCGTATTCCACAGAGGGGGATGCAGAATGCAGAGAAGACGTGGTGGCCAGGGCATGGGCAGAGCTCCCCAGGGCTGCAGCAAGGGGAAGGCGAGGATGTGTCCCACCACAGGGAAGGCAGTCGGGGCTCACCCCGTGTTTGTCTCTACGCAGGTGACGACATGAGCGGCTCCGGGAGCGGGGACAGCTGTCCTGACGACGTCTGTGGCAAAAGACTTTCTAAGAGCCCCAGCACCAGGCAGCCAGAAACACACGCTATTCCTAAGCAGTCTGGACACGGCGTCAATGGGGCCAGCAGCAGATCTTTGCCTTCTGCCTCCCTCCTCCTCCTCCTCTCGGTGGCTGTCATCGCCCCGCAGCACTTGTGGCGGTAACTCACTGGCACAGCCAGGAAACAGACTGCGGCTGAGGGCTTCACTTTGCCAAAACCAACCAACCAACCAACAACCAAAGGACGTATTTAATTCACCTTGGCAAAAAACAAACACAACAAAAACAACATAACAAAAATCAAAAAGAAGGAGGAGAAAAAGGTTTCAAAAGGTTTCAGTTGTTTGCTATTTCTGGCAGTGCTCGAGCTGTTTTCTTCTTTCTTGGTCTTTCCCCAATGCTGGGCCCTTCTTTCTGTACCTCATTGTTTTACTTTTGTTATTGCCACAAACTGGCTCT
Source organism: Grallaria varia (assembly GCA_013396735.1). Lineage (NCBI taxonomy): Eukaryota > Metazoa > Chordata > Aves > Passeriformes > Formicariidae > Grallaria > Grallaria varia. The sequence goes on along the minus strand of VWZG01001097.1, from coordinate 516,501 downwards.
CGGGGCTGAAAGGAGCCTTTGCAGAGAGGGCTCTGGGGGCCCTCGGCCGGCCCCTCCGAGGGCAGCTCTCCTGCTGCCCCCAGTGGAATATGCAATTGCCCTGACCGTGTTCCCCAGGCAGCGGCCGGAGCGCGGCGGTGCCGCGGGCAGTGCCGGCTGCCCCGCGGAGAGACCGGGATCCTGCGCGCTGCTCACCTGCTGCATTCAGGGGCTCTCTGGGCTTCCTCCTCTGGGCTTCCTTGGCGGGCAGAGATGGCCCTTTGCGGTGGGAGAGGGTCTGGTGGGGTGAACTGAAACAGTTTGGCACTGGCTGTTGGACCCAAAACGCAGAACTCCCTTTTTCTTTGGAAAGGTCACAAGTGGGTTTCTTGACTAGAGCTCGTAGCTGGCGACAATTTGAAATGTAGGTCTCCTACATCTAAGTGACTGGGAATGAGTGTTAGGGGTTGGGGTTTGGGGTACTTTTTCTTTGCATGCTAGTTGGAAAGCCATTTTTTACCCAAGTAACAATGGTCCAATTTCTACCTGCAGTGCAGTACCATGGTAGGTAACAGAGAGATGAAAATATGCACGGTGGGATTCTCTGCGTGACAGACAGTTGTGCTGCCTCCTCCTTCTCTGGCCCCAGCCATGGACAGGAATCCATTTGTTTTTTCTTGGTAATAAGAAAGACCAGGGGTTTTTTACTAATTGGAGCTTTGGAACTGGTTGTGACCCCCAGGCAGCTGCCTTAGGACAGAGAGGGGCTGGTTGCCATCAGCCCTGGACAGGGTCCCTACCCAGGAGACTGGCTCAAGGCAGCACCTACTGGGGGGGTGGTATGAGGGCTGGATACATTTTGTTTGGGATTTTTTGTTTTCCTTTGGTGTTTGTTCCAGTGGCATTATAGATTTTTAATGAATTTCCCTGTTCCTTCCCCCTCATCCAACACACCTTCTCTAACCACTGCAGGGACAGGCTGAAGCAGTGGGTCAGACCCCTGCCAGCAGCTCTGTTTTGGCTCAGGGGAGGGCCAGGCTCACCCTTTGCTGCCCTGTCCCTTCACACACCAGCCTTTGGGTCACACGGGTGGCTGCCCTAACCCCAAAATGCTGGATGAGGTGGGCTCCATGCCGGATTTTGAGACTTGGGGGTGGTTGGTGAATGATATAAATGTCCCCATGTAGTTGTAGGAGTGTCTGTTCTTGTAGGGCTGTGCTTTGGGGCTTCCAGAGGCTTCTGTTCCTGGCAGGGGCAGCAAGTGTTGGCTGGAGGCGTAGGGTTAGCAGGTGTTAGATCCAACACAGTCACTGAGCACACCCAGGGGCTGGGTTTGAGTTTCAGACGTTTGTCCTGGGGCGAGAGGGAGCTCAGAGCTGGGTCTGCCTCCTGCTTTAGTGGTCTGCACAGTATTAGATCATTTCTCCTCAGTCCTGCCAGAGGAAACATGCCTTTGGGCTGAGCAAACATTAAGTGGTTGGGGTTTGGCCATTTTCTAAGAAGAGGGGAAAACCCCATTTTTAACATTAGCAGTTCCTAGAATGTGCAATTTAAAGGAAGATGAGAACATGAGGAAGGTCATGCCCAAAGCCAGTGCAGGTGGGGGAAGAGGGAGCTCATCACCTGCCCTCCCTGGGGCAGGGACCCCATCTGGGGCCAGTGATAGCACTGAGAGTGCTTCAAACTAGGCAGAGATTTTAGGCTCACTTTGACTGGCCTCTGCAAGTCACTGCGACCAATGTCACTGACTGGGCGTCCTTTCTGCCTTGTCCTCACCTTCTTGTAAGGTAAAATGTTACCTGGTCTTGTAGGGTGTCAGCAATGAACACCGGGACGCTGGACATTGGCTGAAGGACAGGCAATGCCACCAGAGCCATCAGAACCCTGGAGAGGATAAATGCAAGTCGTGGGTTTGCACAGGTTTATTTGCTTCTAGACATATGACTAGTTCACATGACTTTGACTGCTCTGAAGAGTTTCTAACCTTTTTTTGAAGTATTTTTAACTAGAATTGCTGATACAAATTTAACCTTCAGTTACAGAAATCCCCACAACCAATCCTGCAGAAACTTTACATCCAAAGCAAAAAAAAAAGAGGAGGGAGGGGACATCAAACCATTGTACCCTCTTCAAAACATGGTTCAGTTGGAGTTTTAACATGTGGATGCTGAGGTCAGTGTTTTGCTTTGCAGAATGAGAGTTTGAAAGGACAGGACAGTCCCTGTCACTCCCATTTCTGTGCAGTTAGTGTTTGCTGTCCACCTGTTACCCTCAAAAGCTTCTTGTGGGCCCCTTCACACCATAAGTGTAAAGCCAATTATTTACTGATTGTCCACTTAATCTTTTAACAATTTAATGGCCCAAGCTAGTGATTCTGTTACAAGAATAAAACCTGACAGTCCAAATTAATAAGGCAAAACCTCAAAGAAACTGTAAAACCTTTTACGCAGGAGAAACCCTTCCTGAAGTCTTCCCCCAGAGACTGGGTTGAGCCCCCACTTCCACATCCCTCCAGGCCCTGAAGGTGGCCCCTTGCATCCTCTGGGAGCTGAGCTGGGATGAGACCAGCAGCAGGCTGAGGTCTGGGTGGGAGGCAAGGGCAGTGCTGGGGGCTCAGCCCCCTCCGTGCCAAGAGGAACATGATGGTGGTGGTGATGCCTCCTCCCTCCTCAGCCCTGGGCCCCCTTGGGTTTATTTTTGTACCTTTTCACACAGTGTACCTGTGCTCCTGCTCTGTGTTGGTTCCTGGTTATTCAGTTTTTCCCTTCTCTTTGTTGCCCTGAAGTGGTTTCCCTGACCTGCTGCCATTAAGTGGCCTGGGGCTGCCCTTGGCCATGGTGTCTTCCCCAGGGAGCCGAAACGGGCGAGTGCCCCCAGGATGTCGACTGGGTGTCACTCCAAACCGAAGCAAACCATAGTTACTGATGACTAAACAACCACTGGTGTGGCTCAACAAGCTGAAATCAGCCCAGGTCCAGACAAGCCCCGAACCTGTGCTCGGGCTGGCACAGAGCCTGAGGCCTTTCAGTGCTTATAAATGACATTTCCTGGTGTACCACCGGCTCAAAACCGCTGTGACACACCTCGCCAGCCCCTGGCTCTTGGCTACTCTGCGTTGGCTGCAGGAAGGGAGCCCTGGGGAACTGCTCTGTCTGGGGAGAAACATCTGCTTCGATGTTATTGAGATAGTGATTTGTGGTGTTCTGGTGTGAAAAGGCCTCGTGCTTGAGAGGGATGTGAAGGGGGTAGTGCTCTAGGAAAAAGTATTAACAAAACCAACGTCCCTGGGAAGGGGAAAACCAGAAATAGTGGATTTCCGAGTGTCTGTCTTTCAGCCCGCTCTTTGTGCCATAACATGTATGTTTTAACCCAGGGCGAGGGTCTCAAAAGGCTTTGAGAGCACAGCTACTTCTCATTTACAAATGACAAGCTACCTGTTGTTTTCTGGTGGGCTTGGTAGGGACTAAGGTATAGCAGAATATCTAAAGTCCACCTTTGCTTTAAACAGATGCATTTCTACCTGCAGAAGTAAGAATTATTTCACTTATCAGCATAGCTGGACAATTATCTATTTCTTTCTGTTACCAAGGTACTTGTAACTCTCTTGCACTGTTTATCTAAAGTTGAAATATGTTCTTTGAATCCTTGTATAAATAAAAAGGCTGGAGACAAATCTGTATTTACAGGGCAGTTATTTCTTCTCCATTGAAGCTGAGTTTGGCGTTTTCTTTCTTTTTTCCTTGTTAAGGCGCAGAAAAAGGGCAGGTCAGGAGTGCCAAAGAATGAAATGGTGCTTCAGCCACAAGTTTGCAATGGGTGGATGACAGTGTTGGCAAAAGGGGTTTGCCTGCATCCAGCTCTGTGTCTTCCAGCGGAGGAGCAGCTGCTGGGTAGTTGGATGGATGTGGTTTTGGGGGAACAAGGTGGGCCTGGCTTGAGTCATCAAAGCAGGGATGTCATATGTCCTCTGTCTCATGCAGAAGCACAGAAAGTCATGGTGGAGCAGTACAAGGAGTCAGAAATGCCCTTGATATGGGGTTTTGGGGGAACAAGGTGGGCCTGGCTTGAGTCATCAAAGCAGGGATGTCATATGTCCTCTGTCTCATGCAGAAGCACAGAAAGTCATGGTGGAACAGTACAAGGAGTCAGAAATACCTTTGATATGGATCGTTACGAAGTGTTGTGGTAATTAGGGACATGGCCTTCCAGCAGTGCAGCCGTTGGCAGGGCTCAGAGCAAGCGAAGCAGCCGTGGGAGTGTTTGAGCTCGAGCACGTGCTTGAGGCTGAACTGGTGCAGCAGAAAGGGACCTGCCCCAGCTCTGCCCACTCCAGAAGTGGGTGAATGCGGCTGTCGAGGTAACGCGTCGGAAGCTGCTCGTGAAGTGTCTAAGAAAGACTTGATAACTGCAAACTACTAGAAGTGTATCTTTCTGCCTGGAAGCAAATACCACCTAAATCTAATAAACTGAGTGATATCCTTGAGTGTGATGCCTCAGGGTTTTTCTGATTTTTGATTTTTTAAATTTTTATAGATTTTAGAAATTATTGTAGATTTAATGTACCTCAGTAGCTTAATGGTTACACCTACCAACCCCATCCTATATCAATCCCTCCAAATTCCAGTAGCTGTTTAGTCTCCATTTCAAGGTAAAATTGCAGGAAAACACTGTGAAAATAAAAACATAGACAGAGGGACCTAGAACTTTGGAAGGCCTCCAAGGACCCGACGTGCTGCGAGGAAGATGAAGATGATGAAAGAGGGGTCCCAAACCCCCCAGACTCAATTCCCAATGGGGTGGGCCAGGGGAGGGAATGGCGCAGGACTGGGGAGGGGTGGGGAATGGGATTGGATGGACTTTACTATAAAATCATGGAACCAAGGTCAGAGGGCACGCGAGTGGATATGTATTCCTGGGGCCTGGAGGCTCCTTAGAGCTTCTGGTCTGTTTATCTTATCTCCTCCTAAATTGGCCTGGAGTTTTTTCCTCAATTTTAAAGACGTTACCTGAGTAGGTATTTCTTTAGGCTCCTGTCCTGCAGTTACAGCTCTTTGCACCACACGCATAAATTTATATGAATACAGACAAGTGCAGAAATTTAGGTCTTCTCCTTGGAGAAGCTGCTTGCACACCAGTTGCCTCCTTTGCCTCCTCTGTGCGTAATGATGATCTTAAATAATATCCACTTACATCTCTGTGTGTATTAAAGTTGTCTGAAAACATTCCTGCCTTTTGGAAAGCCACGGAACACTGCACGTTTGCAAAGTCCCTGCGAAGAGCTTGCGGGAGGTGTGGGGGGTGATGCGGGCTCAGCTGCCCTGCCCTGCAGCCCCACAGCCCTGCAGCCCCACAGCCCTGCAGCTCTGCAGCCCCACAGCCCTGCAGCCCCACAGCTCTGCAGCCCTGCAACAACACAGCCCTGCAGCCACACAGCCCTGCAGCCACACAGCCCTGCAGCCGCACAGCCGTGCAGCCACACAGCCCTGCAGCTCTGCAGCCCCACAGCCCTGCAGCCCCATAGCCCTGCAGCTCCACAGCCCTGCAGCCACACGGCCCTGCAGCCACACGGCCCTGCAGCCACACAGCCCTGCAGCCACACAGCCCTGCTTCCCTGCGAAGGGATGGCTTCGGGGGCTCTGCAGCAGCTCAGTGCCTACAGGGAGCCCACCAAGACGGTGGGACCTGACACTTTACAGGTGCACGGAAGAGGATGGGAGGCAGCCAAGTGTAACGGGGGCTGTTTGCAACTGTACTCCCAACTGGCAGTGGCACCAAGACCGGAAACCCCCCAGCAAAACCTGGACTGTGGCATCAGACCTTTTCTAGCCAGGAGATGAGGCTTTTACCCTGCAGTTTGACCATCACCTTGCAGAGCTGCCAACTGTCTTCACTGCCAGGAGATGGCATTTGCGTTTAGCTTATCAATTACTCTGTATGTAACAGCATCTGCCCTGTCCCTGTTTCCTCCTCTGCACAGGGTCACGATATGGGGCAGGCTGGTGGGAAGGGACAAACTTTCTGGCAGGAATGACCATTCTTACATCAACTGCAGGCAGGTAGCAAGTAAACATCTGTAGCCTCCAAATGAGGCAGCACAGGTGCAACCACAGTGACTTCTGCTGGTGCTGGTGCAACAGGAATGCTGCCCTGGGATGGTGGCACCCAGGGAGGACCTGGATCAGTGCTGGGATGAGCTGCAGGAACCAGTAAAACAGTAAGTCACACCAGATTTCTCTGGCAAATCCCATAGCTATCTGCTGGGCTGCTGGAGTTGGAGGAGGGTTCCTGCCACAGCAAGTGTGATGCCACGCAGAACAAAGATCATGGTTTTGGGTTGAACCAGACAATGTCCATAAAGCTCCCCGCAAGGACTCTCTGCAAGGGCCCAAGCAAGCTCATGGACTGATGAGAGTAGGCAGAGGAAGGATGAGCCTCTGCCATCTTCGGGGAGGGAGGAGGAAGGTAGGGCAGCAGCTGGCTCTTTTCCACAGTGCAGGGAATTGGCGTGTGCCCGTCACAGGAGGAAAGTCCCTGGTGGTGATTGCAGAACCACTCCTAGTCTGAACCCCAGCATCATGACCTGGGAATAAGGAGTGCACCATGGAAGTGCTGAGCTGGTTGAGAGCCACTGCCAGAGAGGGCCTGAAAATCCTGGAAACAGTGGATGCAGAGCATTCCAGGAGCTCTCCCCACATTGCTGGAGTGGGCGGCATCAGGGCAGTGCTCTCCTGCTGAGCTTTTTCCTTTCCAGCTGTAGGGTCCCAGCCTGAACTTTGCCTCCTGGGGCCAGCAGAGCTTTGCTCCAGCCATATGCCCTGAGCCCTGGGTGAAGGAAGCAAGGAGGCAGATGAGCAGGTGCATGTGCAGCTGGCACATGTGCTGGACAACAGGAGGGGATGCTGCGCTCTTGTGCTGTCTGCTTTGACCTCAGAGCCAACATGCCACCAACAGGTTGCTACTGACACAAATGATAGCAGGGGTTGTCACAAGTTGACTTCTTCCTCTGTGGTGGAATAAAAGCTCATCCTCCCTGCTAATTCCTTACGGCTGGCACTGCATTTTGCACTGGTCCTGTTAGTCCGTACTCTGCTGCTGTGGCAATGCAGGTTCATTTTTGTGCCAGCAAAAAATATCTGTCACCTCCTCCTGTTTTGCCCGAAAGCAGAGGGGTGACGCAGCTCAGCCACATGCTCGGTCCTTTAGGAAGCGGCTGGCACCAGCGACCGGCCCTGCAGCACTGGCTGATGTGACACTGACCTGGCCTGGCCCTTGATCCCATCCCCACCCGTCCTGCACAGCTCTAACCCATGTCAGCACACTCCAGTGTAAGACACGCTCTGCCCTGGCACCACACCAGCAATTCCACAGGAGTCCAGAGAAATTAGTGCTACGCTCTCTGGGCAGATTTGTAAATAATTTTCTGGGCACTCAAAAGATGCTTTTGTGGTATGTGAGGGGCACCGAGATGCACTGGAGGGGGTCACGTCCGTGTGGCATCACTGCCCCGACAGCACTGAGCCAGCAGCCTCCCCGGGCGGAGCTGCTGGAGGGGCAGGCACTGCACAGATCCAGCTCGGTCACAAGCGAGCTGCGGGCTCTGCAAGTATTTTTAGCTGTCCACACGGGCTGGGGATGCAGGAGGCACCAGGGCCCGCCCGGAGGCTCCGCGTCCCACTACGGAGTGGACAGAGGCAGCGCGGACGGGCACAGCCCCCTCGGCCGGAGATGGGACAGCCCCCTCGGCCGGAGATGGCACAGCCCCTCTAGTGCCCATAGCACAGCCCCCTCGGGCAGCGATGGCACAGCCCCCTCGGGC
>VWZG01001097.1:468228-508269 GCA_013396735.1 Grallaria varia | reverse complement strand
CAGCCCCCTCTGGCAGGGATGGCACAGCCCCCTCGGGCAGGGATGGCACAGCCCCCTCGGGCAGGGATGGCACAGCCCCCTTCGCCGCCGGTGCCCCCGCTGTGCCGGGTGACGGGCTCGCTGCTGCTCGGCACGGCGCGGGCAGCCCGCGACGCGGAGCTGCTGTGTCGGGAGGGGGTGACGCTGTGCATCAATGCCACCCGGCTGCAGCCCTTCCCCGCCCTGCCGGGGCTCCGCCGCATTCGCGTGCCCGTGTTCGACGACCCCGGCGAGGAGCTGTGGCGGCACTTCGAGCCGTGCGGCGCCGCCATCGAGGAGAGCCTGCGGGCCGGGGGCCGCTGCCTGGTGTACTGCAAGAACGGGCGCAGCCGCTCCGCTGCCATTTGCACGGCTTTCCTCATGAGACACCGGCGCCTCCCGCTCAAGGACGCCTTCGAGGTAACCTGCCTGTCGCCGGGTTTATATTTAGCCTTCTTTTGGGGCAGGAACGCAAGGCTTGTTGCGAGTGATGTTGATTTCCCGTAGAATTATTTTGGTGCTCCTGCCCGTTCCCAATTACACAGATGGTCATTCCCATGTTAAGTTTTTTCCCTCCCTCCATTTGTCCAAACAAATGAGCTTTCACTGTGAGATTCCTGGGTCAAAATAATTACAAATGTAAATAGGCTTTGAGCACCGGTAGCAAACATACAAAGCGGATTATTTAGTGAGTATTTCTCTGTCATTTGCATAGTTGCATGTAAGTGACATTAAAGGCAGAGACATAAAGAAAATGAGTGGGTGCAGCAATTTGCTCCTTCACAGCCATGTGACAGCTCCCCACAGCGCACAAACGTGCTGTCCGGCCTCCTGAGTGCCCAAGGACCAGCCGGCTACGAGCAGCAGCAGCTCAGCGTTCCTGGGAAGCCCATCCAGTACAACCTGCCCATGCTCTATGGGCTTTTATCTGCGCCCGTTTGGCAGGTGTAGCGCCAGAGTCTTCAGATAACCCTTTTGCTGGGTTTAGGCTGGGTGCAGGTAGTGACCAGGTTTCACACCATATAAACAGGGGCGGTGTCACCACACTCTGTGAGGGACGTTCACATTTCCAGCAAATTCAGCAGCTCCTTCTCACGCCTTGCCCATGACCCCCCTTCTGGTAACCGGGACCACATGCCAGGTCTCAGGAAGCACAGAGTGAGGTCAGCTCACCAAAATAGCTGTTTGCTTTTCTGTAGCCAAATCAAAAACAAAGTAAATCTTCTTAAAGGTCTAAGGGGAAAAAATCCATTTGGAGGACCCCCACTAATGCAGGATGCCTTGTTTCTACCACGTCTCTCCTGTTCCCTAGGTTGTGAAGGCTGCCAGACCTGTGGCAGAGCCCAACGCAGGATTTTGGTCGCAGCTGCAGAGATATGAAGAAGATTTGCAGCTACGAAAGCAGCCAGTTCCAGTGAGCAAAGGACTTAAAGACAGCGATGTGTGAAGATGCTTTAAAGAGAGTGAAGTGGATTGCTACAGATTTTTAAAAAAAAGAATCACTTTCTAAATCACCTTGACATAACATGCCTTACTCCCATAGCTGAGCTGATGGTTCATTAAATTCATTCAGAGCATTTCTGTTGAAGGTGCGTGGAAACAGGGCAGATAAGCAGGGAGAAACAACAGGAATAGAAAATGCTTGGAAGGACCAAAGCAGAGAAAGGCATGGAATCTTCAACAGTCCTTGTTCCCTGAATGACACTGAATACGGTAATGATGTACTGAACAAATGAAGGAGTTACCACATAGGTGTTTTACTCTTGGTTTTTAATTAAACTTCCCAGTGATGCCACTAGAAGACCCAATGCCAGATCAAGGAAGTTCTGAATTCCTTTCTCACTTACTGGATAATGATTCATGTTTGTGAGTTGACACAACCTTTGGTGGGAAACTGACACTGGCTGATGCTTAGTCTTTGCCATTTCCCTTACGTTCAACTAGACCAAAGTACCTTCATAAAATTACCTAAAGATCCAGAGGACAGAATATACAGATAATGGAAAGGAGTTCAGTTCCCACCATGCAAATTAAGTGCCTTTTCAGCTTTTGAAATTATTCTCTGAAACACCAGAGGAATGGTTTAAAAACCAGCCATTGATAGTGGAGGGAAGAAGATTACACTGGCAATTTAGAAGTAATCCTCACTCTCTTTAGCTTTACTTACTATATATATCAGTGCCCAGCACATGCCTTAATGTGTCAGTTTACAAGTCAGCTGTGTCTGCACCCAGCAACGTGGCTAAATTGTTTCTGCTAAGACTGCTTCCAGGTTGCTTTCTGAAATTATCTTTTGGGATATCAAGAAAACTGCATGACACTTCTAAATCAGATTACTGTGTGTTTATCGTAAGACATTAAAAGCAGAGGGAAACACCAAGGTATTTTGTCAAACCGTATGAATACATTTGTAATTTAAAAGGGACATGTTATGAAACCTATGAACCTGCAGGGTGAAATTCCATTCCACGTTGCTTAAAGCGTAAATACAAAATAAAATTAGCTCATCCCATCTGTCTAAGTGCTCACACAAGGCAAACATATGCTCCCAGCAGTGGAGTAGTTTAAGGCAGAAATTCTAATGATGGAACAATGACAGAGAATAAAGCCACTGGGGCATTACATGAATTAGACAATGCAGATGCAGTAGAAGTTCCCAAAGTTAAAGATTGCTCAAAGTTAAAATAGGAATATTTTTAAAGCTGAAAACATAGAAATAAAAATAAAAAATCCAGGCTATTGTTTTCTTAGTTACCACAAGGCATTTTCACACCAGTTGCTTTCTCTGCTCCCAGCTGTGTTTGGTTCATTCTATGTCATTTATCTTTGGTATCTGCGTTACAACCAAGAAATTTGTTGCACATCTGCAGATTCGATGTGAGTGGTTGCTAGAGAATTTATTGCAGCTTTTGTAAACCTTGAACTATAATACATAGTAAGAATTGCAGTAATACATCAGATCCTTATTAATTGCCAAGATACCTCTCATCAAAAAAACCCTTTTTCAGTCAATCTGTGGAATAAAGTTTATTTCCTGGCAAAAGCTAAAGCTGCCAAACAAAAGTAGGACGCTAAACATTAATGAAAACACAATACATTTTTAACTGTGAGGGACATGAACTCTCAGTCAGATACAGCTATCAGTTCCGCATGTTTGAGTCAGCTGAAATGGAAACTCTTGCTCTTGAGTGTCAGCATATACTGCGGTCTGGTTAAATTTTACCAGCCTTCTCAGCATGCAGGAAACCTTCATGCCGCAGGATCTCGCATCACAGCATCTTCTGTAGGAAGCTGTTTACATCTGAAAACCATTCCTATTTACATTGAAAAGCGTGCCTCCTCCTTGTACTGCTCCAAATTAAGGTACAAGATCGCAACCCGGAACCGGAACCCTGGAAGTGGTTCACTTCTTTATTTGAGTTCATAACCTACTAACATTACAGGTGATGCAAAATGTAAGTTTAGACATACTCCTTGTTGCTTATGATTGTCTCAGAGTTCCTGGGGTACATGCGTGGCTGAGAAGCTGCCTGGCCTGCTGAATATGCATATTTGCCAGTTCTGTAAATTAAGAAAAAAAAAAAGACACAAAAAATAAGTATTAGACACACGTTCATAGTTTAGATACTTAGAAAGTTACTCATTTAGGTCTGTATCAAACCCACCAAATGGCACGTTCTTCACAGAGGTGCAGAAATTAGTGGTCTCTTGTTCCCATCAGTCTGGTAGCTAAGGAGAAAGAGATGGGCTTCCCTGACAGGCAGCACAGCCATCTCTCATAACCAAAACCACGCTCTGGATTCCTAACTTACATGTGCTCTTCCTCAAGGCGTTTCAGCCAAGGCCCTAAAGCAAAGAGAACCTAGCCCTCAATGCTCCTGTGCAAGCTGTAGGTTTAAATACAGGAATCAAGATCATGAGAAAGAAAAACAAGTATCTTCAGCCAATCCCTTCAGTTGTCATTCAACATGTTGAACTTCTATTTCGTACATCAGTTCTACCTGATTTTCAGGACATTTCAGGACATTCAGTACTTTGTATCAAAATATGGTGAGCAAGATCTAAAGTCCAACGCGGCTGATGAAATATTACCATAAAACTGAAATGGTTTCAGATTAGGCAATGGTGTATCAGAAGAGCGCTCACTTAACTACGTGTTTTGACACAAGTTTCCTAAGATTAAACAATGTAAACATCCTTCCTTCTTCCATGTTATCTGCCTCTCAAGCCTAGCCAGTACAACCTCCAAGCCATTTGAGTTCTTCTGGGTAGACATGAACCTCTGCTATTTCTGCCAATTTCATCCCTCTTCTCCAGAAAGGGACCTTCTGTTTGTGTCAATAATTTAAGATTTAAAAAAAAATCCAGGAGAGGTTAAATACTGAGGCCAGAACTCTCAACTTTTCTGATCTGATGTACACCACAACATTTCCATAAAGGACAAGAAAAAAAATTATGTTTCTAATGATCAGTTGGATGTGCTTTGGGCTGAAAATGCCATTACACTTTCTGCAAATTAAATGGTGTTTGAATATTTTAATCTCAGTGAGTATTGTAGAGAAACTGGATTATAAGACACTGTATTCTTTGAAATACTTTTCTTTTGCCAATAGACCGTTCACTCTTCACTCAGTAAAACTTAATCAGCAGCGCTCATAATTACCAAATACTGGTTACAGGGACTGCTGATGGTGAAGCATCAACAAGTACACTGTACAAAAGTTTGGTGTAGCACTCCCTGCCATCACATTGCCTGTGACAGGCAATAGCACTCTCTGTATTTAACATGGCTACATATTTATACCAGAGTGTGAATACAAGTAGAAAGTGGTATGTAAATGACAGCTACTGTTTCAACTGACAAATCCAAGATTACCTGTAGTTCTGTTTTTCCTTTCCTTTGCATGAACAGGTCAGTAAGATCCCACCGAGCATATAAAGAATAGATCCAGTCCAGCCTAAGTACAGAGCTTCTCCTAGTTCATACCTGAAACGTGACAGATTTTATGGAAACAGCTTACAAGAAGATCAAAAAACCATTACTTAGACCAAGCCATAAGGTTCACAAATCATGCAAATAAATTCCAGTCTGTGAAGGAATCAGCTGAAAGGTACGTCAGCAGATAACAGAGAGCAGATCCGGTTTTGTGTCTGCTCAGTAAAACCCTTACTCGTATACTTAAGTGCTCTGCCAAACTAGTGAGATAATACAGAAAGTGCTAAGCAACATAAAGATAAGTAGCAATAAATAATTATGTATATTTAACAAATTGTTGATAATAAATACTAATCACATACTTTCAGTGCCATCCACAACACTTATCTTCCCCTTTTATTGGCTGTGCCACTGAATCAATTTTGTGAAACTTAATGAGTCAGTCCTTACCGTCTGTGTCCTGAGGAAAGGCTAACCACAGAAAGCCATTTTCTATGGACATGATGCTAGGTGACCTACAAGTAGCTGTTAGTGTAAGGCCAGTTTTCAAACTTAGGTATCCTAAGGAATACTTAGCACCCTCTGTGGCTGTATAGCTGAAATACATGTGTCAGTGCCCCAGGTCGAAAAAGAATAGTTCCCCATTGTACTGTGCAAAACTATACCTTTAAGGAAACCCCCCAGTCCAGTCCAAGAAATTAATTGATAATGAATTTGTCCCAAAGACTAGACACAACTGAGTCTGGATAAGTCTGACAGGAGTTTCACAAAAAGAGGAAAACAAGTTTGACATTCAAAGCCTATATCCACAGTACACCTGTATCTCTGCAGTCTGAGGTAGCCAACATAAGGGCAAAATAAGTGTAATGGACTGCACTGAACTGTTTTCTTCCACCTGTGAACACAAAATGATCATTTTAAAGTGCTGAAGCTTCTGACTGTAGAATCCATTGCTAACAGGAGGGTTTCAGAGGTTCATACAGGCTCTCTGTTCCCATCACACAGTGGAGATGCAAGGTCTCCACTGCTTTAGGTGCTTTCCAAACACAGAACAAGGAGACAGTGATTATCTCAAAAAAACAGGAGTGCTAGTTGCTGGAGGAATACTAAGGAACAGCCAGAGAGCATTGGCCAGTGCCTGGAGTAGCCTCTGCTCACCAGTCACCTACAGACAGGAATGCTGTAGATGTCATCCCAAAGGAAAGTGCGTAGGAGGGATCTGCAGGAGAACTCAGGTTGTCTTCACAACCGTATGGGAAACTCCTCTACTAATTGGCAGAGGTTAACTTCTCTAATTTGCTTAAGTCAGATGAAAAAAATGCAAACTGAAAAACCAGATTTGCCAGTCTCTTAAGAGTGAAGACCAATACTGGCCTGCAACTGAATTTAAACCAGTCTCACAGAGTCCATGTCTGGCTTTGCCAATGACCAAAGTTAATTCACCAAGAACTGCTCAGAGAATCAATAGCTTAAACATGAAGTTTGGATATTAAAAAAAGATGATTTCTTCAGCTACAGAACGCAAACAGCCTGGTAACTGATTAACAGCCATTGATGTTGAAGCCCCAAAGCTATAGCAGATGACTGTAAAACTCACTAACTATCCCACTAACTGAAATTCCTTATCAACAGTTTTTTTCAGTTCCCTAATGTATTTATGACCCTACATATAGTTCTCTCAAGGGGGTATAAAACTACAAAAAGAAAGTGCACAACTGCAATTTCTTTGGAAGTGCTTCATTGAAAACACAGGGAAAACTGACAAACAACTGAAGCAATTGCTCAAAGTACTTTGATTCATCACAAAGCACTTCACCTCCGACGTCTCTGAACTGATTCCCAGGTGGAAACTTACAAAACCCTTCAAATGTGATCCTAGCAACTTAGAGATTTGTTAGTCTATGAATTATACACTAGGCAGAGGTACAGACAAATTACAGAGGTCTCATGTTCCATGGACAGTATGTTTCCCTCTCCTTTTGCCTCTCTCTGAAGGAGACGCCTGGTTACCTCTACCCTTGTTCCTCATTGCTAAATAGGGCACCTTGATAAGGTGCCATAATCTGCCGTTTGGTTTTGACAACAATTTCTTTTATAACAGAAAAGAGCAAGGGCTTTTATACCTTGAAACTTGTTTGTGTGCAACTGTACTAGATGATAGTCCCCCAAATTTTGGCTCACTTTAATTCATACGGCAAACAAATGTTGAGCTGTTAACACACAGACAGGCAGCAGATTTCTCTGCAGGACACTAGTACACAGCTCAAGCTGCTGTCTGGATGATTTTCCCTTGCTTGTATATCTGAGGCAATTTATTCTAGCTGTAGCTAGAATTTGTTACCTCTTTTGGTCTAACTGCTGAAGAAAAGTCAGACTTTTACCTTTTTTCCTTCATAACTTTGAAATGTGAGCTTGAGTCTCAACAGGAAAATGCAAACACAATGCAAAACCCACACAGATGTGGAGTTGATATTCCTCACACATTCACTAACTCTTCCAGAAATGTCATCTCCTTCCAAAATCTCTGAGGTCCAAAGATTCCCTGAAGACATTTTTTTCCTCCTGTAAGACTGGATAATGGAGTCCATCCAGGTTCTAAAACTCTGGAGCAGCTGGGGTTGGTGCAGGTGTCTAACACATGATGGATTTTGGTATGACAGATCCGTTAACTTACTTGGTTCCAGCGTACAAGGGGTCAAAAAACTGAGCCGTAACCATTGCAGCGTACCAAGAAACAGCCACCATGGAGCAGAGACCTACCAGAAAGAGTTTAAAAAGCACAGAGGTGAGTGATGGCTGTAACGGCTTTAAACCAAGAACATGTTGATTTCATTTCAATACAAAGTACTGATAGCATTCTCATTTCAGCCTCCATATTACCTCCTAAAATAAAAAGAAATCCTCCCGTGACAGTGAACTTCATTTTTGCGTCTTCATCGCTCAACCCAACGTTTGTGCACTTCAAACCAAGCAGTGAAATTACTGTAGCTAGGAATCCCAAAAGGATGGAAATAATCATCAAGGCACGGCATGCCTGAATATGAGCTAAGACAGAAAAAAGAGAAAACAAATCAGGATCTATACAAAAATTACATTGATCTTGTGCTGAAAAAATAAAAGGAGTTAGAGGGATTGACAAAATTAACGGGCGCAAGAATGAGTGAATCTTGTAGAACTTTGTCATATGGTTCAGAGAAGCCTCCAAACCCGAGCGTGTTCAGCCTTCAAGTCAATCAGGTTTCAGAGCTGAACTACACTTACACTTTAGAAGCTCAGGAAATCTTCTTGGGCCTTTAGTAAATCCTGAAAAACTATAGCAAGCCCCTCATACCTTAACACTTTAAGTCCTGTGAAAATGTGTAGGGGGTATATACGGTCATTTACAGGAGCAGAAATATGTCTCCTTTTCACAAGTCCTGGTGAGTTCCTCACACCTGTACAGCACACAGGACACATCTGAGATCCAGGTGCCAGCCAAGGTGTGCAGGGCATGGGCATTACAGAGGGACTGGAAAAAAGTGGCAGCCTTGCTGCTTCCAGGGAGAGATAGAAAAGAATGTGCTTGAGTTAGCAGTGCACTTCAAACTCTGAGTCGGTGTAGCAAACAGGAGGTGAGCAGGTCCAAGAGCTCCTCTCCTCCCTAAGATACACTCCTGTGGAGAGCTTCCAGCTCGTGTGAATTTGGTATGCCAACAGTTCTGTATTGCTTGAGCTCCCAGTCTTCACATTAAGGTATCAATTGCACAAAAACCCGGACAAAATTATTAATCAGCCTCAGAAGAAAGGTCAGATGAGGACTTCGGGCTCCTCTAAAATGGCACCCTGCATTTGGCAAGTTCCAGGTCAAATGGCATTTTGGCACCTTTGTTGAGAGATAAACATGCCAAGGATCACCAACCCGGCAGGTCACAACTGCTAACTTTGTTGGACTTGATGATCTAAAAGTTCTTTTCCAACCTAAATGATTCTATGACTCTACAATTCTAACCACACATCAGAAGGGTCAGAACTGGACTGCAACTGGACCCTCACTTTGTTGATGCCAACATTCAAGCTCTTGCTCCCTGATCACCTCCACGTCCTCCATGGTAACCTGGTGGCTAGTTCTGTAGTGGAGGGAGCCCATAAGTCTCCAGACAAAAAAAATCAGACAGAGAAACAGGAGGCAAAGTGATATTCACAGTCTGACTCAACAGGCTGTATTGCCTAATGTGGTACTGGTCCTGCAAGCTTGAGAGTTATCAAAGATAGTCATAAGCAGTCATGAGATAAATATACAGTATTAAAGGATAAAATCACTTGAGAATTTAATGCTTTGTTAAGCACTAATTTTAATTTTTTTTATGGTAAAAAAATACAGACAGTAATAAAAGTGGAAAGACCTCTCAAAGTACCGTTAATGCTTCAAGGTTTTTGCCTGCAGAAGATACTTTTAGGACAAGCACTCAACAATGCTGCTTTCTAGTTTGGGATCTTACACCATAGCATCAGGAATCACCCAAAGCATGGTCCAACAACTTACATTTCAGGTCCTGAAGTGTTAGATGGGACTGCCCATCTTCCCAGGACACACAAGCAATACCCTCAGGCCAAGTGCTTGCAAGCCAATGGCTGTATTATTTTAACAGTAGAGATTTCAGACCACTGTACTGCAACATAAAAATCTCAACAGCCTTAACTGAGGGCCTTCACAGTTCAGAAAGCTCAATTTGTAGCTGTGGTTTTAAAATTAGCTTATTTAACAAGATACAAATTCAGTTAGTTCTATTAGTCAATACTAATTGTAATAGATTACCCCCAAAACCTGTCATTAGAAGAAATAACTATGGAACCTTAAAAAGAAGAAAGAAAAAAAAAAGTTTAAAAAGTATTTGGGAACTAGTTCTATCAAATGTTTGACTTAGTTGTGACTAGATAGATAATGCTAGCTATACAGAGTAGGCAGTCATGGTTTCAATCTTGTGCAGTATTGTATTTAAAAAGATCCTCACTTCAAACACTTTGTGATGTGATGGCCTGCTGAACTCAAAAGAGTTGAATCTATTTAGAAGAACCAAGTCTGGTATTTTCCATAGACAAACCAAAAACCAGAAGTATTCCACTTAACTCAGCTGCCAATAAGGAAACCTTAATGGAAAATCTTTATGGTCCTTCTGGTGAGAGGTAACAAAGACACTTCTGTTTTTCCTCTTTCTTTTTCCCCTCCCACCAAGCCCTGGCATCTTCCAACGGTTTTTGACCAAGTTTCTAAACAGCAATTTGAACCACACCTAAACTGACCATGATAACTTTTAGTCTGCCTCGGCTCACATCTGCCAGTACCACAGACATTTCTTAGAGGTCCCACTGTTTGCTCAGCCCTCATTGTTACTAAGCCCATTTTCTTCCTCTTTCCTGCTTTGCCCAGCTATCCTATCAACTTTTACTACAATTCAGTGTCTTCTAGCTTTTCTTTTTCAGTTCTCTTTTCTAAAAATGCTTTTTCTCTACAGTTTTGCAAGCTGTTTTTCCTTTCCCCTTCCCCCTGCCTACACCCCTCAAACACACTGCCGTCCTCTCAGCCGCAGAACCGATCTTTTCAATGGATCAAATTTAAGCTCCACAAACTCACTCCAGAGCCTGGCCCAGTGATCTACTTTCTGCCTGGCTGCAATTTTTGCGTCCTGCTGACTCCATGTTGTTATCTGCAGTCCTTCAGGAGCCCTCCTGTTGCTTGCCTTTTGTTCTCCTTTGCTTTAGCACATCTACTCGTGACGGTCTCTTGAGACCCCCACCAGTTTCTTTGAAACCATCTTTATTCTGGACAGCTCCACGATGCTGCCCTGCAGCGACATCACCCACGTCTGCACACACCTCTGAGACAGAGGCAACACCTCGTGCCAATGCAACAAGAAGAAGATGCTGCCCGGAGTCAGTGGCAGTAAGTTACAAACCAGCCCTTGAAGTGGTTTTGGCAAGAACCAAATAAAATCACTGAATCTTTAAGGTTGGCAAAGACCTTTGGGATCCTCGAGCCCAGCTGTTCCCGCAGCGCCACCAGTGCTCGCTGGCATAAAGGCTCTGCAGAGGAGAATGTCCAATGGGCATGATCCTGCCATTACCAACTCTAAGAAGTTTAAATAGGGTTATGTTCCTCTTAATACACACACGCACTCTAAAAGCAATTGTTAGATAGTACTAGAAAGACGAAGCAAACAGGTTATTGCTGACACGCTGGGCACAGACAGCTTCAGGGAATTGCTACACTAGTGTCAGAGCTGGTCAACAACATCCCCGTATTTCAGACTGACAGAGAAAGTGAATTTAATATCTCGTTCCCACTAATCCTATAGTACACATTCTTCAGATTAGGAGTATCCACCTACCTATTTAGTTTAGCCACCTCTCAGGGTAGATTCAACTAGAAGGAAGGCACTTTTATTCCGGATTAAGTATCTATATACTGAATTATTCAGGATTGACAAAAAATAACCTCACTATCTAGAAACATGCTTACTATCCACATCCACAATTCTACTGAAGACTGATACAGAGGACAAGATTCAGCAGATCCAAATTTCCTGATATTTAGAACCACATCCAAAAAGACATTTGTTAACAAGCCCTGACAGGTATATTAATTTATAGCACATACTCCTTCTATAACTTATAACGTTATAATATGTATAACATATTATAACATATACTTACTGTATTTCTTGGATTATCTACAATTTTCAATCTCAACACACAAAACCCACTGCCATTTCTCAGCAGTAAATAGTATTTCCTGTTACATGAGAAAACTCCAGCTACAGTACATTAACTATGAAGTATTGCAAAAGAAGGTCTCTACAACAATTCCAAATAAATAAATAGTTAAAAAGTGTCTCCTACTAATTCCTCCAACAAGATGCTAGAGAAGAGATTACACCGTACTTAAAATGCCTATTAAAATAAATGCTTGATCAACCGACTTCATTTGCCATATTTTATAGCCTCTCCTAACATGCTTGACACGTTCTCCTGTTTAAGAGATTTTTTTATTACTTCAACCCACAGAGTCCTTCTTGGCCAGTTATTTTCGAGTACTACCAGATTATCTAAACAAAAGCCTTACTAGTTTTTTGCCAATAAATTTTAAAGCAATACAAACAAGGCTGCGCAAAGTCACATACCAGGCAGTGTGAGCATAGAGTCAAATTCCCTGCAGTTGGATACTCCGGTGCTGTCTTCTGCACAGCTCTTCCACAGGTTTTCAAACAACGTAGACGTTGTGATCACACTGCCGTGTATAGTGGAGACCTTCCAGTAGTTATTCGGCAATGTGGCTCCAATGACTGCCAACCCACCCAAGCACAAGAGGAGACCAGCAATTTCCAGTGCCGCAGTCATGCTTGTGAGTAGTAACAGTCAAGTATCCTTATAATTAGATTACAATCAAGTGAAGCCTTTCAGAAGCCTCCTTGCTGTTTTATCTCTGGGTTTCGCTCCAAAATGAGCCTACCTTTGCTCTTTGCTCAACCCCAGAGATAAGGCTTACCGGGCATGACAATAAGAAGTGGGAGTAGTTTATGATAAAGATATTAGCGTGTAAAAAAATTACAATATTAATTCTTCTTTAATAGGAAGTGAAAAAGGAGCCTGGTCTTTTTCTCAGCCTAGAAAGTCCAGTCAGTATTTCTACATTGTAAGTGTGATAATATGGGCAAATATTTTATTTCTGTCTCTTCTCTGAAGTCAACTAGGTTTTACACTAGGTTAAAATTGTTTGTCATTTTATTGTTGATCTCAAATAAAAAAACTTTAGTGTGTTATTTTCTTGAGGACTCAAACATAGAAAAGGTTGAGAACAGGACCTTTATTCTGGTGCTAGAAAAATTAGCCCATTTTTTGGAGTTACAGTCATAATTAGTCCATAACAACTGTACAGCTTCTTTCAAGAAGGTTAAGTTTGTGGATGAGTGGTTTCCATCAATATTTTACTGTCTATTGATCTGTAGTTAAACACATAGTCTTAAAAATAGTCCCATTTACACTGTAGAATTGTACAATGCATTACATTGTAATAACGTATGTGTCGCGGAAATGAAATATAAGGAAATTAAGGAGCTAGCGTGACAGACTTATCTCAAAAGGAATAAAATTATGAAGAAAAACAGCTATGAGAAAAATTATACATATCAGCTGATTGCATCTGCTTACTAGAATATCTTAGTATTAAATAAAAGCTATTCTAGGCAAAGAAGACATTAAACTTGGTTTAGTTGCCATTGCTCTCAACTAGACAGAATCACAGACTCAATCCACATCAGCCACTAACGTTAATACTTTAGGTACTTCTGTATCCAAATGGGGTTAACCATCTCTTGCAGTGATAACTCGCTCTTATCTCCAGGAAATGGAGTCAGAGTTTCTTCATAAAATAATTCTGCTATGATGCAACATGGTAATTCATGTTCACAGCATTTACATAAACACCACCACAAGGATTAGCCTTTGAGAGCATCACAATTTGCCCATAACAGGTATTTGATTTGGGTTTTTTCAGAATTCACTGGTCACTTTGAGTTGTTGCTGTAGGTTTAGCTGCAAAAAGACATTGCAGTGCCACTATGACATTCTTGCTCCCTTGGCAGCCTAGAGGATCATTGCCATTGATTTAAACAAGACCACATGTGGCAGCACAGCCAGTGTGATCCTGTGCAGCTCTAAACCATTGATCTCCTCAGGTGACTGTGACAGTATTCCCTCCTGCTAAGTCACTGCAATTTGAAAAATGATGGCATAGGAAAATGAACACACTGTACCAGTACCCTGGAGAATCTTCATCCCATTAAAAGCCCTTCAAAGAGTTTCAGATTAATTTATCCATACACCGGCACTATGCTGGTAACCTCAGCAATCACTTCTGCTGACAGCACTTTCAAAGCTGAAATTAGATGGGACCTTGAATCAAGTGTCCCCATATGTAATACTACTGCCAAGGATTAAAAAAAAATGGGAAAATACAATTTAAAAAAAAAACCCTCTTCTTAATTAAGAAATTAATTTCAACAGGCAGTCATAAAGTACACATATAAACAGAAAAGATTAAACTGCAGACCTGGAATGCCTGAACTTTTCCTATACGGCACCAGGCAATTTAATAATTCCCTTCAGGAAGTCACTCTTCAGAGTGTTTAAGAACATAGGGCTATTCTTCACTGAATTTCCTAAACTGTGGTTTGGTGAGCAATGGGCAGAACAGCCAGTGCTGCTCTGCAGGAGGCTCTGCATCAGCAGCACACAAGAGTTGGTGCTGACAGCTTCACATCCACACCTCCCACAGCTTGGGAGTTTTCCTTCGGGCTTGCTCTAACCCGGCCAGGGGAACCGAATGCCACCAGTGGCTGCAATTCTGGAAGTGCACTCCTAGAGCACATTCCCTTGCTTTGCCTCATCTGCACAGAAACCAATGCACACTCTCCAAGACCACAATGCAGACCACGTGCAGTAAATGGGAATGACTGGAAAATTCATTACAAAAGTGCACTCCTCATGTAAGTAAAATGCTCACATCTACATGCCAAGATGTGGCCATATATGATCATAGTAATACATGACTGAGGAGAGAAATTGCTCCTAAGCCCTCTAGTGATGTCACAAGGGAGCATATTTGTATGTAATACGGTTGAGAGAGGTTTTACAGGCAGGAATAATAGTTTTTAAAATCAGATCAGCCAATACAGTTAGGGAAAAAATACTGAAAATATGAAGACCCTAAATGTTTGATCAACATGTGCTGCCCTCTTTTGATCACTTTCAAGGCCTAGGAATGATGACTGAACACTGCAAGGAGAGAAATAGCCCTGCATCAGATGTCAGTTTTTCTGCAGGCACCACATGACGTGCCTATCTGTTGGCATAAGGAACCTGTGCTGATTTCAGGGGACATGCAGTTCTTTGAATAGTTGAAGACGACCCTCTGAGCCCTGCCAACCAGGGGTCCAGTCTCCCAGTTATGCAGGCCATGGGAAGGGGGAGAACTCCTGGAGGGTTACTGGTTCAGTTCACCAGGAACATATCTGTTCCTGGGGAATGCTTTCTTTCCATGTTGAGTGTAAAGAAACTGCATTTAAAAACCCAAACAAACCAAAACAAAACAAACCCACAACAAAAAAAAAAGGCTGTCCCACACTGACTCTGCTGGTCTCCATGACAGGGCTGGAACCTCTGCTTCTCCCTGATGCACAGGGCAAGGCAGACCTGCCACACCATCATAAATATCCATGCCATCTCACTACGAGAACTGAAGGATTGTTGGGCCCATCACTCTAATATCCAGAAATAGTACTTAAGTTTCTAAATGAAACTTAGGCATCCCAGTATCTAAAAAGAGGAAACCTTAGAGAGGGTACCAAAATGATATGAAAAAGCCGACATTGCCTCTGATGCAATGAGTAGTGTTTTAAAAATCCTTAGAAGCCTCCTTTTAAGGCTACAAGTTCCGGCCTCGTACAGGATGCTGATACTTAGTCTTAAACTGGCACCATTGGTAAGAAGGCAGTTGAGGCCACCAAAGTCAAGGTGCTGTAGAAGAACAGTGAATATGCTGAATCTTGAGAGTTCACTCTTGAGGGCTAAACTCATATACTTTAGAGATGTGTCTCACAGTTAGGCAGCTCTGACTCCTGAGGAGTCCGTGTCTGTCAAGAAAAACAAGGTTCATAATCTGTGTCAAGAAAAACAAGGTTCATAGTCTGTGAGACGTGGTATTTTGAAGTTTTGGGCGCTGCACATCAAGAAGAAGTCATCTGGAAAGAGTCCAAGCAAACAGCAATGACAGTAATCAGGGACCTATAAAGCAAGGAAGACTTGAAGAAATGATTCCATCAACATCACTCATAAAGTGACTGCACAAAACTGAAAGCTGTAAAAGAATAAACACGAGGTTCTGTTTATGGCAGTAAGCTTAACAAAACACCAGTTTTCAAAGGCTACACTGTTCCTATTTCTACGCTCAGTTTTTTAAGGAAAGATCTTCAGTGTTAGTCCCTCCCAGTCCTTTACCATAAAAATGGTGTTTACAGAAAGATATCTCTAAAATCTAGAACAATCCAAACAAATACTTTTCAGTCCCTACAGAGATATATCTTCTCTTTCTAGTTGCAGATAAACTACCCTGCTAGCCTGGTCTACCCTAGAAAGCCCAAAATTATGAGTCACACAGATGTATTTTAATCTAAGCTGGCCTCCTAGAAATTCCAGAATACGCAAGTTTAGCATAAAGTAATCCAAGTTCTAAAATATCTAAGAAGTCCTGTCTGGCATCAAAGCACAAACAAGCACCAGTGCTCACTGAACTATGATCTGCTTTTATTTAAGAATTAGGCTGAGTGAAACAACGCTATTTCTTCCAAAACCATTTTAAAAAAAAATAAATCTTAGATTCATTATATATCACCTGTATCGCACTGTCAACACAGCAGAGATGGCAACAAAGCCACAGCAATCACTGAGCTGAATTGCAGAGTGAAGGATACAAGTTTCACAGGGGCCCTTTAACCTGTCTGCAGCCACTACAGAGTTTGTTCATACCAGACCCTCTGTGACAAATACGCTGTGCTAACATGGTGTCTAGAAAGAAAAAATAAAATGACATCCCTGAATTTTATAAAGATATGCCATGCACACTTACGGTCTGCACTCAACATGTACAGAAATTTCTTGCACTCTACTGATCCAGGAGCAGTTGCTGCACAGTCCATCCAAAGACCTTCAGAAACCCAGTCTGCAGTAACCAGCTCTGTCACAGTGTCCAAAATTTTCCATCTGTTGGACATGGTAGTTACAACTACAGTGGTGAATCCTGCTAAAGCCAGAAGCAATGCACAAATCTGTAGAGAAGATGACGCCATTCTTCCGGCAGAAGTTGTCTTCAGAGAAGCCTCCCAAAATTCCTGATACTAGAAACCTGTTGAAACAGTTTATACACCACAGTATATGGAGTTACCTTTACATAAACCTGATCAGGGAACTGTAGAGCTGGAATCTAAATCTCATTAAATAATTGAATACTTAAATATTCTATCACAACAGGTATTTTCTTAGGAAAACTTTTATTACTGCACATGTTTACGACAAAAAAGTACCAACAAAGCAAAAACAGAAGATCTGACTGAGGAATTCCCCACTTTAAATTTGCAATGTTTACTTTTTTGCTGACTCAAAATTGTTATAAAATGAAGACAATCAGCTGTAATTTTCATCTCCCAGTTGCAATACCTACCATACAAATTTAAAGCAAGATAAATTTTGACACTCACGTTTATGGCGTGTTTCTAATCTGTTTCATCTACCTTCCTGTGAGGCACTGGTGTCAGCACTTTGTGAGAACCAATTTGAACAACCAAGTGAATGTTTCATACTCTTTAGGACCTTTGTCCCCATTCTAAAAATCAAGGACTTAGGGCCAAAGCTCTGCCCAACTTGCACAAAGTTCTGGCATGGCTTTTTGCTACAGCAAAGAGTAGAAGGGAAAATTACAGCAAAATCATGTAAATTAGTACCAAAGATGCTTAGATCAACCTGGCACCTACTGGCGCATAATTTGCTTTGTCATTGTCACTGAGCTGCCCACACATTATCAGACCACAAAGCACTACAGAAATAAATTACTACAACTTTCACAGTGGTTGTTTCACTTGAAATTTTTTATGCATTTGTTTTAGGATGCCCACACCATGAAGAAATACGCAGGCAGACATCTTTCCAGTGGCTCAGGTTAACAAATGAAACTGTTTGTGGTTGCAGCCATGCCCTCAGGCAGGACAGACCTCCCAGGCTCTGGCTGAAGGAGGTCTGGCACCCTGGGACAGCTCTGCAACCACTTTGCTGCTGTTCTTCCTCTTCTCTTTGCCTTCCTGTGCCCCAAGAAGCCACTCTCACTCACCCCGTCCTGACCCTGCTGCCACCACACAAACCCCAGAGGACTATCTGGATAACACTTCATTCAGACCCCACATCCATCCTCTTTCAACCTGTACCACAGGCTTGATTGTACCAGCTCTCATACATTGTCATGCTTATAGATTTGAGGTGATGCCACAACTGATAGCAAATACGCTTTGCAACTGTCCGAAGGAGAATACCAAAACCAAATAAATACATGAAGTCCAGAGCATCATCCCTCACAGAGGGCACACATAGGCTATATACAACTAAGAGCTGTAATGTGATAAAAACAAGCCCTGGAGGAGCAAAAAGGTCTGCTTAACATTACAAACAGCACAGTGAAAATGCATGTGGTTTGAACACCAGGCAGGAAGGGTTAACAAAGAAAAATATTTAAGTCACTTAAACAAACAAATTACTCCTGATAAGGTAGTGATTTTTGGAACCAAAAACGGGTAGTAAAAGTGTCTAAACTGGAAAGTTAAAAAACTTTTACTTCTTTTTCATTTTGTTACATTGAAAAACAGAGAAAGAGCGTTGGTTAAAATGCTGTTTTCATTTTCGTATGTATATATACATTTCTAACACCAGCAATACATTCTTTGAACCTGCTAATCACTCTTTAGTTCAAGCAAACTCCAAGGCTGACCCATGACCACCAGTACAATCAGAAAGAGATAAAATGCAGGTTTAAATACAGTACTAAACCACTTAGAGCAGTTTCCCACCACAGCTCAGAAAGGTTTTCTCTGGTCAGAGTCTGACCTTAAGTTGAAAAGGCAAACTCTTTCACTACTACTTAAGGGGGGAAAAGAAAAAAAAAAGGAGGAAAAATGTTAATTAATTTCCTCTCCACTTTCAAAGCATTTGATTTTGTAACTTTGTTCCTGAAGTTGTCATAACGTATTAACAATCTAATCAATTACAATACGCAGATCACTCTCATCTTGCTGTTAACTTTCTCTTCACACAATGAACTACAGAACAACCTGGGCTGAAAGAGCTCATGCTGATGCCAACCTTCACCTAAAGCATAACTTCAGTGCTGAGCCGGGTCACCCAAGCCTCGCCCACTCACAATGGAGTGGCCTCCAGGGCTGGAAACTGCCCTGCTGCTCTCCCGTGGAGCGTGTGCCTCACACCCACACCGAACTTTTCCTGCTGCAATACGTGACTGCTGCCTCTCGTCCGTCCCATGCACCCTTGAGATAAACCACTGTTTATTCTGCTGCTTTTTTTGGCAGGTCTGCGCTCTGGTGTCTGGCAGCCCAGTGTGTACACCCGTGAGTATATCTATGGCAACACAGGTAACCAGGAAGGTGCATGCAACTTCTGGAAACCTACAAGTTATTTTCAAATAACTTGTGAGGTGACCTCATCACTCTCTGTAACTACCTGAAGGGAGGCTATAGCCAGGTGGGGGTTGGTCTCTTCTCCCAGGCACTCAGCAATAGGACAAGGGGGCACAGGCTTCAGCTCTGCCAGGGGAAATTTAAGTTGGATATTAGAAAACAATTCTTTCCAGAGAGAGTAATCAGGCATTGGAATGGCCTGCCCAGAGAGGGGGTAGATTCACTGTCCCTGGAGGTTTTTAAACTGAGATTGGACGTGGCACTGAGTGCCATGATCTTGTAAATTGGCTGGAGTTGGACCAAGGGTTGGACTTGATGATCTCTGAGGTCTTTTCCAACCCAACCAATTCTATGATTCTATGAAAGCAAACACCTTTGTTTTGTTTTTTCATTTAACTTCAGGAGGGTGGCAGTGTGTACAGTGGACTGCTATCTGCCAACACACTGCTCCAGCCCTGCAGAGCCGCCCCGGCATAGAGATGGTGATGGGAACAGCAGCAGAGTGCCAGAGAGCGGGAGCCCCAGCCAACAGCAGGGAGACCTCAGGCACCTGGGGCACCTGCTCAGGTGTGCAGAGGGAATCAGAGAATCAGAGAATCATCAAGGTTGGAAGAGACCTTTAAAATCATCCAGTCCAACTGTCCATGCAGTAACCCCTAAACCCCCAAACCACATCACCCAGTGCCAGATCCAGACACCTCTTAAACACCTCCAGGTTTGGGGACTCCACCACTTCCCTGGCCAACCTATTCCTGTACCACCCTAACAGGGAAACATTTTTTTCTAGTATCTCATCTGAATCTCCCCTGCCCCAGCGTAAGGCCATTTCCTCTCATGCTCTCACTGAGGCCCCACCTCAGCACCACCTCCCCTCAGGTGGTTGTGGAGAGCGATGAGGTCCCCCCTGCGCCCCCTTTTCTCGAAACTAATCCAACCCGGCTCCCTCAGCTCTTCCTCACAGGACAAAGTTTCCTGGCCCTTTCACGAGCCTTGTTGCCCTTCACTGGACCCACTCCAGCACCCCAATCTCCTTTTTAAAGTGAGGAGCCCAAAACTGAATGCAGTGCTCGAGGTACGGCCTCACCAATGCTGAGTACAGGGGGATGAGCACTGCCCTGGTCCTGCTGGCTTTGCTGTTCTTGACACAGACACAGGGAAGAGCCTGGAAATGGGGTGGGAGCAGCTGCCTTGTGGCTCCAGCCACACGCAGCCCTTTGGCTGGAGCAGCCCAGTGGGGAGGCGAGGTGAGGCAGGGCGGGGGAGCCAGATGAGGGAAGGTGGTGAGGGGTGGTGAAGTGATCTGGAACCACACATGGAGCAAGGCAGGGCCAGGGCAGCAGCCCCAGCCTCCACCCCACCTCCTGAGTCCCAGACTAGGAGGAGACAGGATCTGCCTGTTCCATAAGGCTTCTAGAGACAGCATACATTAAATCAGCCATGCAGAG
The DNA here is from genome assembly GCA_013396735.1 of Grallaria varia. Taxonomy (NCBI): domain Eukaryota; kingdom Metazoa; phylum Chordata; class Aves; order Passeriformes; family Formicariidae; genus Grallaria; species Grallaria varia. The sequence goes on along the minus strand of VWZG01001097.1, from coordinate 487,603 downwards.
AGACCTCAATAAATTACAGAGCTGGGCAATCACCAACCATAGGGAGTTCAACAAGGGGAAGTGCTGGATTCTGCACCTGGGATGGGGCAATCCCAGATGTACGGACAGACTGGGGAATGAGATGCTGGAAAGGAGTGCCAAGGAAAGGGCCCTGGGGGCCCTGGTCCATAGCAAGTTGGCCACAAGTCAGCAGTGCCCTGAAGCCAGGAGTGACATCCCTGTCCTTGGGGCATCAGGGAGAGTCAGCAGTGCCCTGGAGCCAGGAGGGACATCCCTGTCCTGGGGGCATGAGGGACACCATCGCCAGCTGGGTGAGGGAGCGGATTGTCCCACTCTGCTCTGCACTGTGGTGGCCTCACTGGGAATACTGGGACAGTTCTGGGTGCCACAATGTTAGAAAGACATTAAGCCATTAGAGAGTGTCCAAAGGAGGGTGACAAAGATGGTGAAGGGATGACCAGCTGAGGGCACTTGGTGTGTTCAGCTGGAGGAGGCTGAGAGGAGATGTCACTGCAGTTCCAGCTTCCTTGTGAGGGGCAGAGGAGGGGCAGGCACTGATCCCTGCTCTGTGGGGACCAGGGACAGGACCCAGGGAATGGCCTGGAGTTGTGTCAGGGGAGGTTCAGGTTCAATATTAGAAGGACTTTCTTTCCCCAGAGGGTGGTCAGGCACTGAACAGGCTCCCCAGGGAGGTGGTCACAGCACCAAGGCTGGCAGAGCTCAAGAGGCATTTGGATGATGCTCTCAGGCACAGGGTGTGACTCTTGGGGATGGTCCTGTGCAGGGCCAGGAGTTGGACTCGACAATCCCTGTGGGTCCCATCCAGCTCAGCACATACTGTGGTCTGTGAGACCCTGGAAGGCCCTGCGTCCAGGACGCTGCCTTGCCCGGCTGGGGGACCACAGGAGGTGAAGGTGCTGCTGTGCTCAACATGACAGCGGGGCTGGGACGGGAGCGGCTCCAACACGAGGGAGCGGCCCACGATGTCCACACACACAGACACAGACAGACAGACACAGACAAACACACAGACACAGACACACAGATACAAAGACACACACAGACACAGACAAACAGACACAGACACACACATAGACAAACACACATACACAGACAGAGAGACACAGACACAAACACACACACACATAGACACAGACACACAGACACAGACACAGACACACACACACACACACAGAGACAGACACACAGACACAGACACAGACACACACACACACACACAGAGACAGACACACAGACACAGACACAGACACACACACACACACACAGAGACAGACACACAGACACAGACACAGACACACACACACACACACAGAGACAGACACACAGACACAGACACAGACACACACACACACACACAGAGACAGACACACAGACACAGACACAGACACACACACACACACACAGAGACAGACACACAGACACAGACACAGACACACACACACACACACAGAGACAGACACACAGACACAGACACAGACACACACACACACACACAGAGACAGACACACAGACACAGACACAGACACACACACACACAGATGCCGGTGTTTGCCGGTCCGTGCCCACGGGGAGGTGAGGGTACCGGTCCCCGCCGGCTGCCCCGGAAGCGCTCGGGGAGGCGCCAACATGGCGTGGCGGTGCTGGGCCCGCGCCGGGGCGCCGCGGCCGCACAGGTACGGCCGGGCTGGAAGGGAAGNCGCCGCGGCCTCTGCCCGCCCGGCCCCGCCGCCGAAACACGGCCCGAGCCGCGCCGCCTCCTCAGGCCCTTCCTCTTCGCCGTGGGGGTAAGTGGCTCCTGCGGGGAACGGGGAGCGCGTTCCAGCTCTCCCGGAATCCTCCCTTCCTGGCATCCGCCCCTCAGGGCCTCAGAGTTAGCGCGAGGTTGTTGACGAACACAGCGCCGTTACACCGAGTACTGCGAAGGGACCTCAGCTAAGTCGGTGAAAATCCTGTAATCATAGCCCGGTTTCATTTCATTTCAGCGGCCTCAAGTAATTTCATTTGTGATACTTTGATAAAGTATCGTCCCGTGACACTCAGCAAACCCGAGGAAATGGCCTCAGGTTGCACCGGGGGAGCTTTAGATTAGACAGTCGGACAGTTTTTCACGGGAAGGGTTGTAAAGCACCGGGACTTGCTGCTCCAGGGCAGCGGTTGAGTCCCCGTCTCTGGAAGTGTCCAGAAGACGTGGGTTTGGCACCTGAGGACGTGAGTTTAGTGGTGAGCGTGGTGGTGGTGCTGGTTTGGCGGCTGGGCGTAGGATCTTCAGGTCTTGCCCACCCTCGAGGTTTCTGTGAGTCCCACCAGCCGCAGCTCCCGTTGCCCCGAGGCCGAGCGGCGTTGGCCCGGGATGGAGCGGCCACTGAGCCTGTGTCCGCTGTCACCCAGTTCACAGGCTCGGCCTTCGGGTCCGCCGCCATCTGGCAGTACGAGTCGCTCAAGTCGCGGGTCCAGACCTACTTCGAGGAAGCCCGAGCGGACTGGATGGACAAAATGCGGCCGCAGAAGAGAGGTGACTTCAGAAAGCAGGTATGCAGGTGGATCCCTGCGGGGTGTCCTCATCCTTCCTCCAGTGGGAACACCATTTGTGCCGCGCGTATTTGCCCTCGTTATCCTCATTCGTAACTTGGAGAAATACCGGGTTCTCAGCAAGCTGCAGCAGATGCGTTTTCTTACAAGAAAAACGGATGGAATTTGTTCTAGAAAACTGTAACTCACAGTATCACTGTGAAAGTTATGGTGAAAAATAGAGAAAAATACCACCTTCAACCAGAAATTTAGCGTATATCTAAACTAGGTACCTCTTTATTCCACGGTAGAAAAAAACAAACATTCCTACTGCGTCTAAGTGTTCCCAAAAGTGAACATGAATTCCCAAATTGGACAGACCTAGCTTAAATTCTGAATGTTAAGTATAATATTTTTCAGTGCTCTGGCTTCTGAAATATTTTCAGCCTCTAAAATCCCACAAATATGATGTTTTAGAGGGTTTTTTTGCTTTGAGAGCTGACATTTGCATGCTTTGGAGTTTGGGCAGCAAGAACAAAATGCTGCAAGATTTGTTATAAATTTAGTTGGCATCCCAAAAGTATCAGTCATTTAGTTTTTAATTAAGTATACTTAAAACTAAATTAAACATGCATGTATGTTTTATGGTTGCTTCGGTGTTATTACTGTGGCTTGTCATAGAGCGAGCTTGACACTCCTTCAGGTCTGGTTGTCCAAGGGAAGTGGGGCTGAGAACTGGAGAAGCTCAGGGTCCTGGGCAGGACACAGGAGTTGTCTTGTGTGGATTGTGCACACTGATACTGCTTTGTAAATGAGCCTGTGGGAATAACACTGGTGGCCCGCTGAGCAGCAGCAGCTGCTCATTTCTGTCCCCCACAAACCCACAGGGGGCTGAGGAAAGAGGAAAGGAAGAAGTAAAGCAGGAAAACTCAGGGGTAAAGATAAAACAACCACCAAAACATTGTTTAGTAACTGGGAGAAGAGAGCAGAAAAGAAGTGATGCAGAGGCGGTCACTCACAATCTCCTATGGAAAGACCAGTGCCCAGCTGGTTCATATGTTAAATCTCCTAAAGTCCCTTCTTTTGGGGATGACATTATGTGGTAGAGAATATCTCTTTGGTTAGTTCAGCTCATCTGCTTGGTTGTGTCCCCTCCCAACCTATCGCTGTCCCCGCTGTCCCAACCTGTCGCTGTGTCACTGCAGGCACAGAGTGAGCAGTGAAAAAGGTCTTCATGTTGTGCAAACATCATTCAACAAAACCTAAAACATCAGTGTGTTATCAGTACTGTTTTGGTAAAAAAATCTAAACCACAGCACCATGTATAAGCTGCTATAAAGAAAATTACCTCTATCCCACCATGTTTTCTTGGTCAGTGTATATGAACTGCAGGTGAGATTATGATCAGCACTTAATATTTTTAATAACTTTGGTTTTATACTTTTTATTTTCCATCAAAACCTGAAGGGGAAGATCTGGTGATTAGCTATTCAAAAAAGAGAACAAAACTGCCCTGTTGTTAATAGGCTTAAACAGCCAATCCCCATCTTCAATGGGTAAGTTCTGTTTTTAAGCGTTAGGATTCTCCCAGTTGCTTCTGAGGGCATCTGATTCTTGTATTTTAGGAAAATCATGTTTATTTAGTGTTCTTTGATCGGAGAACTGATATCTCTATCCTGTGCCAGAGAATTAAACAAAAAATGCAATGAAGTTGTTACTTTGATACCAAATAGTGAATGCTTTGTTTCACACATCATCATTTCTCTTGCCTCCAACCTGCAGATAATTTTAATGACATTGTCCCCATAAATATGGTTGGTAGGTCATTGATCTATCAACAAAATATTTGTGCAAAATGATTCTGAAAGCTGAAAAATGAAAGGGGGGTGCAATTTGTCTGTGGGCTGACTGCACTCAAAATAAACTTTTTCAGGGGTTTTAAACTTGGAGGAGGGCTGGGTGAGCTGGACGCAAGGGGGAATGGATTCCACATCTTGTGAGCCTCCTCTGCAAAAGTGATCCTGGCACAAAAGTGGAATCTCTCAAAGGTGGGTGGTGTGATGTTAGACAGCATTAGGGTGAGGCTTAGTGGAGGCAGGATTTATGCTAACTTTGGCTAATCTGCTGAAGTAAGCATTATGGGCTAGATCTTTGTTTAGTACAAGCAGGGTGAACCCATGAAGTTGTGTCAAGGGATATAACCCTGTTCTTTTTGTAGAAACTCTTCAGCCACACTGGGGTATTTTATGAAAAAGAGGGTAGTAAGGAAATGTCAACTTGAAAAAACAAAGCAATCAAAGTAATAAAGTTTGCAAACTATTTACTTCACAGATTTCAAACAGATGCTTTCTATTCTTAAAAAAGGTATATAACCTTATGTGACTGCTTTTGAAATTGCAGCTTCTTGCCAGTGGCATTGATGTTCAACAATTCTGTTTCAGGTTAACAGCTGGTGGAATAGCCTGACTGAGGGTCAGCGCACTGTGACAGGTTTGTGTTAGCTTACAAGTATTAGACATTCACAGGAAGAGAAATATGACAAAACAGGTACAGTATGTTAAAACGGATGGCTTTCATACCACGTTTAGGTTGTTGGGCACAAAGCATGTGTAAATTTACACCTGCACATACACTATTTCTGCTACACTTCCTTCTCACAAACTATTTTTTGTATGCGTTAAAAAAATTCCTATGCATCTGTGTGAAAGAGTGTGAAGGATTAACTGGAATCCTCCCCAGCAACATTTTTCTCAGGAACTGTCCAAAACATCAAATGCATTTACAAGGAATAGGTGCATATATTCCACTGATAGAATAGAATTCCCTGGTTAGGTACTTGCTTGCAGCATGATGTATAAAAAGTAACAAAATGTTATCCTGTGAGCTTTCTTTGGTTACAGTGTAGTTTTGATTAGTTTGCCTAATGCCAGTTGAACTCCCCAAGGTAAATGTAGTATGTGAAAAGAAATTGATGAGAACTTGATTCAAATCCAAATGAGGTAGCTTGGCCCTATCTACTGTTATGTGTTCTACATTAAGTATTTACTGAATCTATATTAGCAGGCTGTTAGCATAAGGTTACTTAAGATGCTGTTTCTAAGTCATTTAACTTTTCTGCAGAAACATTTTTGAAAACCATTTCAGCCAACTTACTAACTTTTTGAAGTGTTGACCCTCAGTTTAAGAATAGATCACATAAGGGCCAAATGCTTCAGGCCAGAATCATCTCAGGCCCCTCAATTAACAAGAGCTGTCAGGAAGTTTTGAATTGCTTCAACATGCAAGCCAGGTCACGACACAGATACTGTATCGGGGCAGTGACCACTGATACAGACTCTGCCTCCCTCAACATCAAGCAGTAGAAATTGTAGCTGGTAGAGCCTGAGCCCTTCACATACTTAGCCTTGATTGCCAAAACAAGGTTGGGCTTACTGTGCTGAAACTGCTGACAGTTCTCTAACAGTTTGGTTTGGCATGCAGGGGAAGTATTTCCTCTAATAAGAGTGTGGTCGAACAGGATGGAATATTGAAAGAGAAGATCGATTGAAATTTTAGTTCTAGGATATATGTGTCATATGTATGTATCACAGTTCTTGCATTTTGTCACAAACTTCAAATGAGAATAATTATCTGACATTTACTGTTACGTAGAGGAACAATTATTTTCCCCTTTTATGTTTCTAGGTATTATAATGCATTTTAAATACATAAATACTTGGATAGAAATAGGGAAGGTACTTTAAACAGGAAATAATAAATTTTCATGATGTTCCTAATGATTTACGTTCTTATTTGAAGTAAATTGCAATAACACGTGAAGCAAAAAGTTGTGTTTGCTGTCTCCCAAAGGTGACTATGCCCTAGCAATGCCAATTCAACTCTTTATGCTTGATCTCTAAGCAGAATCTTTACAATTCCCACAGAACTGAAGCTCCCACAAAACTGGGTAGGATGTGTACTGTGTGTTTTTAGGGCTCCCCAGTCTTTTCCTCTTGTGCAATTAAATGGAGCTGTGCAGCCGATTAGTGACGTTTGTGAACAAACAGCTAGGTGGGCAGGAAATGGGACCTCTTAGCTGGCTCCTGTTTCGTCGACTCTGCACTGGAATAGCAGTTTGAAACCATAGCTTGAACATTCTCAGCACAGATTTTTCTAGACTGTTGCATTCATTAGACTATGTTAAAATAGTTGCAATTAAAGTCTGAAAGACTTCCGCTATGTAAATGTAGCTTTCAGTATTTTTCTTTGCTTTTTCTATGCTTACTCTATGCAAAGTAAGAAGTGGATACTGCTTTTAATGGAATTGTGAGGGAAAATATGATTCTTGTACACTTCCTTGTTTACAGTAAGCACTGTAGGGTGTTACATTCATAATTTGCTTTTATACTTTTTTTCCCCTCTTGAAGGTATTATCGCTGCAAATGCCTTTGTATTCTGTTTGTGGAGGCTGCCTGGCATGCGACGGGTTATGTTTACATATTTCACCTCGAATCCGTCCTCTAGTAAGTGAACAGTAATTTGAGTGACTTTCCTGCATAGGGTTGTAATAGAACCTCTGATCATACTGCAGAAGCTGCAGGTACATGGCTCACTTGTAGCTCTGTCACCCACAAGCAATCTCGTTGTGCCCAAACACATCATTCTGTCTAGGCAGGAAATGGTTTAAGGGGAAAAAAATTAAAAGTAACAGATCTGATTTTTTTAAAACAAAGAAAACACTGGTGCTTTTCTAAATATTGTAACATCAAAGCTGTTTCCTGCTACCTGGCCTTTTCCTGCATTCAGTGAGGTGCAGCTCCTACCTGTGTGAAGGTGAAGGGGCACTCCTCCCAGTGATACCAACCCCAGCTGCTTTGCTGGACAGAGTGCAAATCAAGCCACTCTTTGGGAAGGACAAAAATAAATTGTACTACATAATGCCATTCAAAAATTACACTCAAAATGATTATTTCCTCCCCCTTTAACGTTCAGTGGGATGCAGATAGAACAGTCATCAGTCACACACATGTACCCTTTCGCCAATAGACAAACAGCTTGTATGTTGTGTACAAGGTCCTTGTGTCAAAGCTGTGCTTTGAAGTCATGTTAAAAAAAAACAAAGAAACTAAGCACAAACTTGTCTTTCACTGTGTGTGAAATATAGGAAAGCAAGTTACTAGTGTTTAATAGCAGAACAACTACTTTTCATTTCTATGGCAAAGAATTAAAAGGATGAGACAAACATATTTGGCAAGTACTTCCTGCTATCCTCTTAATTTCAGCTGAAGAAGTGGAAATTGAACCAGTTCTCCTACTCGCTTCAAAGCTAAAGATAGCTGTTACCCAGATCTGAGCATGTCACCCCAAACACTAGTGTTTTAAATAACATTGACCTTCAAACCTGCTAATTGGCTTGTTTGCATTTTCAAGGTGGTTGTTTCAGTGAGGAGAGCTAGTAGCTTTTTGAAAAAAACCCACTATTTTTAATTTATGAGTTTTTCCCTGTAGCAAATTAATTTTATATCGCTGTTCATATATTAAAAATCATATACATATATAAACAAAATAGCTTTTTTGTCTTTTTCAAAGCATAGGACGCATGTCATAAGATATATATGTTTACTGTTAATCCCCAGTAGGTAACTGCACAGCTTGCGTATCTCTGTGTTCTGCCTTTCCAAAGGTATTGCATGGAATTCGAAATTTGTTCGGTTTCTGGCTTTATTTCGTAGCTTTATTTGAGAATCTAAGCATAATTAATCCCTAGTATGTCTTGATAAATTTCTAGTCTGCATTTAAGTTGACATGTAAGCTGAAGCAAATTAAAGCACTGACTTCTTTATGTTCGTTGTTTTTCTCTTTTGTAGAAGCCCTGTGTTCTCCCATGCTGCTCTCTACGTTTAGTCACTTCTCTCTATTCCACATGGCGGCAAATATGTATGTTTTATGGAGTTTTTCCAGCAGCATTGTCTCTCTTCTGGGATGCGAGCAGTTCATTGCAGTTTATCTTTCTGCTGGTAATATATTTACTACACTTAAAAAAATAAATATGTATTCATGCAAGTAAAGTGTGTGCATGGTTAATAGCTGTATGTTGACAGATGGCCATTGCTCCATATTGAAGGCAGTATTTCTTTACTGTTGTACAGATTTTCAATGGGTTTAGGTTACTGGGCTTCAAAATATGATAAAACTATCTTTAATTCGTGCTTTGCCATCAAAATAAAATAACTTTTAAATACAGACTCATGTAAGTTTTGTGAGTAAACTTGACAGTTACTTTGTACTTTCTGATGTTTGTCTGCATTGTTGCCATTGTTTCCAATAGTAATTTCTCTTTTTTAGGGGTTATCTCCAGTTTTGTCAGTTATGTTGCTAAAATGGCCACTGGAAGGTTTGAACCATCCCTTGGAGCTGTAAGTGTCTTGGAATTTGAGAGACCTTATAGTGAGCTCTAAAGCCATTTTGAAAGCCTACTGTATTCATTAACCTGCCTAAAAGCCAAGAATGTATTTTGAATAATGGAAATAAGGATAAAGTTTACCAAAACCAAGTAACCAGGCAAGACTGGTTTTCCTGTGCAAGAACTTGCCTGTTCTTCAAGCATGTTTGATTTTGCTGCAGCGGCCACGCAGAACTAATGTCACCTAATGCCAAGGGTTGTAAATGAGTCCTTAACAGCAGGACCCTTGTCTCTGAGCAAATCAGTTACGTAACTTACTGCAGAAATGGTATGTCATAATTGCGTATCAGTCTTCTGTAATTGAAAATGGAATACTTTAGAAAGAGGTAATGTAATCAGACAGTCAGACTCAACATGTGATCCCCGTGGAAGTTGTAGGGTGTGCTGTGCAGGAAGGGCAGCACTCCTGCCAGAAGTCTCACCGGATGAAGGATGTGAGGCAGGCTGAGGAGTTCATGTGGTTGCCAGTTCTTAACAAGTGGCTTTAGTAGTAGAACATTTTAAAACACTTAACTTGCTTTAAGTTTGGTGTTAACAAAGACATTTGACAAGTTTTAATGGCTTCTTAGCTTACTTTACTAGATAATTTTGATAAAAGCCAAAAGTGAGAGTCTCATTTTTCTGCTGGAATGAAAAAATATGTTTAACTGTTCTGAAGTTAGAATTTTTGGAAGTGTTGTATATTGTCCCTTTATCTTATGAATAAACTGTATCTGGAGCAAGTTACTTTCCCTTAGTCTTACTGATTTGAACTTACTGAAATTTTCACACTTTGCATTAGTTTACTGTATTCATAGCCCTTACACTGAGATTATTTCATGGATACAAAAGCCCATGGTCAGTTAGTACAGTCCAGAGAATTACTTGTTTCATTGAAAAAGATTTTTGTCCCTGTCCATCTGTTATTTATATTGGTTTTGTAGAAGCTTCAGAATTATTCCCTTCATTTGATGTGTATATTTATGCTTGATTAATGTATGTTAGAATTTCTAGGGCTTACTTGGGGAAAAGCACATTTATATAAATTGTTATCTTAGAATCAGGGATGGGGGTGGGTATTTCTTAATTATGTAAGAGCATTTGAGGGATATTTTTTCCCAGTACTTATAATTTCAGATATTGAAATTAAATAATGCCATCTTGTTTTATTTTTATTCTGAACTTTGCTGTGGTGCTTTGTACTTTGAGACTTACCACAGGGCTGCATTTGAAAATAAAAGCCAAAAGGAAAAGGGATTCACATGTAGAAAAATAAATTTTCCTTTATGTAACATCTCATCTTACTTTGATGTCTTTTAATGTATTTACAGTCAGGAGCTATAATGACTGTCCTTGCAGCCGTGTGTACAAAGATGCCAGAAGCAAAACTAGCCATCATACTTCTTCCAATGTTCACATTTACAGCAGGAAGCGTAAGTGCCTTTGAACTTCAAAGAAATTCTACTCTTAAAACATTTTCCCTCTCCCATATCTGAGCATGTGTCCTCTCCATTTCTGTTTCTAAGCTGTTAATTTTATTTTGAAAGAGAATATGGGTCCTGGAAGTCCTGGGGACAGATCAGAATTGTTGCAGCCTGGAAGTCACTACAGCAGTGTGTAGTAAATTTAGAATTATCCTAAATTCCATTCTCCATGGGTCTGTTTTACATCTGATCTGAAGAGTTGAAAGAATCTGGGAGAGAGTCAGGTTTGCCTGTCTGAGGAAACCTGCATACACATCCTGTTCTTTCTGATGGGGGATATTTTTATAGCAGCACTGCTAACAGACTAATCTAATGCTACTACACTGTCTTTAAAGAAAAACGTATCAAGATGAGAAACATGGAATTTCACTTCTCATGGGAGACTACATTCCAGTCCTGGAGGAATATTTGCCTCCTCTTTTGGGTATCATCTTTTGATACTTTAAAGAACACTTTGGGGATTTGAAATAGACCACTGAGACTTTCCTTCAAGTGCAGTACTAGTACTCCATTTTTTGTTTCAGTAAGTTCTTTTATGACATCCACTTCCACATTTAAGAAAAGCTTCTCATGTAGATCTTAACCGTTTTAATAAGTTAATCATCTTTGGTCCACTGCTTAAAGTTTGTTTTACTGCTTAAAGCAGTTAAGCCAGGTTATTCCAAGATCATGAGATTTAATACTTTTTGTAAGGGGAGCTTACAGATTTGAACAAATGTTCTTAGATGTAGCCTTGGTGTTATCCTTGCACTTCTGCTTGAGTGGACCTGTTCTTTTCTGCATGCCACCCTTTAACTGTATCTGTCTTAGAAAAGATGGCAAGGGTAGAAATACTGACAGAGCCACAGCGAGCGTTGCCATGATCAAGTGCTCATTGCAACAGCAGAGCAAGAGCAGTATTTGCTATTGCAGTATAAAGGTAGGAATAGTTTTAGCCCTACTATATAATTGTATTTAACTTTGCTTGCTCCTTTAGCCTACCTTTCCTGTACTGTAATGGGCTTTTAAAATAAACAAGCCAACGTAGCAATAGAGCTGCTATTCTGATACATATTCTATAGGAAACAATTGCTGCCTAAAGTAACATTTAATCCTAACATTAAATCTGTTGCTCTTTACAAAGTGGGGCATTTAGTAGAATTTTGTGTAGTGTCAGTTGTGGTGGTTTGTGTCTCCTGAGGGTGGTGTACCATTGCTCATGTTCACTGTCATCCTGATTTTCTGTCTTCGAACAAATGTACCTTTTAGAACTAGAGTGTGATGATCAGTTTAAATCAGATAACAGGGATGCTGCCCCACACATTCTATCCACTAGAGGGTTGAGTTTGGGAAGACAGGTGCACAGAAACCTAAGCTACATCAGAATTCGAGAATGAGAATATTTCAATTGCATGTTTTTTGGTGTCTTCCATAGCATGTACTCTTTCAAGTAACTTCTGTCTTTTTCCTGACCCAAGTTTAGAATGTATTTTGTTTGAATAGGACGCATTCCTACCCTGCACTATTCTGTAGCTGCTCAGGTCTGTATTCACAGCACACTGCAGCTGAGGGCTGAGTCTGTTCTTTTAAAACAATTTTTTTTTTTTTCACAGTGATTCCTTTGATATAAAATTTATAGGGTGCTTTTTGATCCAAAATTTTTGCTCCATGCTAGAATAGAAAACTGTTACCAGTGGCCATTCTATGCTGTGACATTCCATGTTCTCTTCCTTTCTAGGCGTTAAAAGCCATAATTGCATTTGACACTGCAGGACTTGCTTTAGGCTGGAGACTTTTTGACCATGCTGCACACCTTGGGGGAGCTCTCTTTGGAATGTAAGTCTGTACTTACGAACTTCTAATTGTTTTGTATTTAAATCAATCATATCTTTTTTCCTCTTTACCTCTTATTATTGCTGAAGTGTAGAAGGTTTTTTTGGGAAGTTTTCTTAACTAACGTTGAATACAACTCCCTGTTTTTCTTGTAGTGCTATAAAATTATGTGGAAAACATTGTTAACAGATGCTTAGAACTGGAAGAATTGAGCTGAACTGCCTTAGAATTATAGATTAGATGTCAGGTTGTCCTGTCACCATAACCTGAGCTGGCTGACTGTCCAGCACTTCCCAGAATATTGAAGAGAGTCACAAGGCAGAAAAGATTCTCACAAAACACAGCATGGACAAATCAAAATAACTTTAAACAGCTAAGAAAATGCATTTGTCTCAGTGTTTTGCCTCTAATTGCCAATTTAGAGAGAGCTACAGAGTTAATAAAAGCTCAGGCCAAATTCCTCTGGGCTGGCTCTGCTGCTGTTTCTCAGTGTTGTTGCATTGCCTTTGTGTGGAGCTTTCCTAATTAGTAAGAACTACTAGAAACAAGTTTGTAGGAAACAGTTCTGTATTGTTCCATGTTTGAACTGCATTATGAGTTTTTCCCCTTCAACCCAGTTGCAATGTTGTCTTAATTTGCACATTATTGCTAAGAGCATTTTTTAACCATCTTATGCAGGCATTTGAAAAGCCTGCCTGAGATTTCACTGGGCCAGATTTAAGTGCAAACCAGTTTGTAGACCAAAGCATTTGCTCTGTCTTGGCTTTGGTGTCACTAAGTTCTGTGCTGCACCATCTCCTTTTCTCCCCTTCTCTGGCACCACAAATGCATCTGATGTGGTCTTGCCGATTTGTAACTACTTTCTGCCATAATGTAGCTGTATCAGCTTGTTCACGATAATGAATGAGCAGTCTGCGTTGTACTGCAGATTCACGTATTAATAAAGGATAGCAGTTGTGGTAAAAGCTGTCTTGAGTTGACGAGTATCTTGCTTTCCTCAGCTGCATGTGTGTTACCTGTTTGTTCTTCTCTGTGACCATTTTGGTCACTTCATCCTTAAACATGGCCTTTATTTAGGGCATATATTGAATGGCAATGTATTTTCCATATATTGCCTCCCAGGTAATAATCTACTTTGGAAAGTGGCCAGTTTACCTCATAGAAAAGTGCTTCAGGACTCAGGTGTGGAGTCAGGTTGAAGGTTCTCCCACAAGCCTATTTCCATGTGGTTGCTTCTCCTCCTGCCTCTCCTCTCCACCGTAACCTGCCTTGATTAGTCACTTATGTTGATGTTCATATATTGGCATGTGTAGTTCTCTATGAATGTAAATGAAACTAAAGCACTTTTATAGATTAAATCTTCATTTAGATGCTTATAGATAAAAATTCTGTTGGAGTGGAACGTGGCTGTTCATTATGGGGCAGTTGTATTTATGAAGGAGAAAAACGTTTCTGCTTGGTGTTGTCAGTAAGGATTAGCACAAGCAACAGAACTGTTTTAATAGTCTCCTAAGTGGAGATAGTTTTTTGTCTATTTTTAAGAAATCTCAAAAGCATGAAATTAATGGCATGAAAAAGCTATTCACTCCGAAATAAGCAAGAACACAAGGTTAACTGTTTGGAGTCAAGAGAGCAAGTGGCTTACCTGCCACTTTCCAAGCATTTTGTTCTTTGTGCCTCAGTTTATCTTGTCTTCTATACCAAGCCTGTACTCGGTTTTAGTGCTCAGCCTCAGGTGCAGAGAGAAGTTGCAGTTAGTTTTAATTATTATTTTCTTTCTCAGGTGGTATGTGACTTATGGGCATGAGCTCATATGGAAGAACAGAGAACCACTGGTGAAAGCTTGGCATGAATTGAGGACAAAGAACGCAGGAAAGGGAGGAAGTGGAAGATCTAACTGATTCTAATAGTAGAGATTCCTTGTGCCCAAGTGGTATATTACTTGAAGATGTGGGACTGAATTGGTTTTGAAGTTTTTTTTGCTACTCCATTAAGCCCCTGAGGAGCTGAAGTTTCTAAAGTAACAAAATTATGTTACAGAAATGCATATCCATAGAAAATGAACTCTGATGAAGGTGGAACAATAAAGGTTTTTATCCTATTGCTTTCTGAAGTAACAGCCTGCATTACATTTTTAAAGGTGGAATAAAACATGTTTTTAAATTAAATCGCTGTCCATAAAAAAACCTTCAAAAAGGGTACAACTGGTTAATACCTAGGAAAATTAATGTTTTTAAAATGGAGGAAGTTGTTGGATCACACACACACACCCCCGCTAATGTCTGCCAGACAACACAAGTTGCTTTTTGAAAAGAAGGCAAACGTTAGACAGATTGGACTCAACATAAGGCTAACGTGGTGAAGTTCAGTGGTCTTTAGTGTTGAAAAGATTGGATGAGTTGAGCCAACAGTCTCTTTTGATCTTAAACTTGAAATACTCAAAGCAATACTGGATTGTTTGCCAAGGTTTACATACTGCTAAATGGTCCAACTTTATTTGTTAGCTGTGGCTTATTCAATCTGTGTTTTTCATTTCTATTCACTTCCAAGATGCTTTCACATCTTCTTGGATTTTACTATAATGGTGTCTTTTTCATAATTATGTGCAGGGGAAGAACGATATACTGTGGCTTTTTTATATTCTACCATGAGTTTTACTGTTTTCTGTATTCTTTCACTAGATTAGCTTGGGGGTGGGTTGAGGGGGTGTTCTTTAAGTTGTGCTGTTTTGTTAGTTTTCTTTAAGGCTTTTCTCAAAATGTAACACTGTAATATTTGGTTCAGAATCTGAGAGTTCTGGAAAATAAGCATTTTCAGCAAAAATAGGTGAGGTCCCTGAGATCAGCAACACTGTAACCAGATGTAACTACTAAGGTAAACCTGAGGGTAGTACCATGACCGATGTTCCTATTCTACAAATAAAACCAGAAACTGGCTTTGGGGTATGCTGCTGCTCTGTGCCTGTCCTGCAGGGCTGATACTGAACCCCTTGCAAAAGGCTGTGGAGTTTTCCCAGACAAACTCATGGGTTCAAGCCCTTAACTCTTGCCTCTAAGTCAGTCATTCCAGGTGGACTGACCTAACAATATGGTGCAGTTGTAAGAAGCAACTTGTGTGTTTTTTTTTTAATTTACAACAGTGCCTTGCAGAAAATACATTTGCTGTGGGGATAAAGAATACATAATGCTAAGTGGTACCAGTTTTAATAAATGATGGAGTAAAAAACTGCTGTAAATTCCCTTACTGTCAAAGGCCAGTGTTTGTCTAAAGGTTTTTCTCCCTTGGAAAAACGAGGCACTTGGGGATTTGTTACTCTATGTGCCTGTCAACTTAAACAGTTGAAAAAATGAAGGCGCTGGAGAACCAAATACTCCTTTGCTCTTCTCAGGAGTTTTCTTTCATTTCTAACCTGTCACACTGCCCTTTCCTACGTCGTTGTGTGGGACTCAGGACAAGCATGCCACCTTTCAGAGCCTCAGCGCCGGTGCAGCCCTGCCAGCGGCAGAGAGGGGGCAGCCGGACACACGGAGCTCGGCACAGCCACCGAGGGCCAGCACTGTCCGAGGATTCCACCGAATGAGCTTATCTGAAGGGAGCAGTTCCTGCCAAAGAAGCTCAGAAGGCATAGCCACAGTATTTCACATGTTGGTTTTACATCCGTTGTTGTCTTTGTCCACTGCCTTTTACTTTTTCTCCCCCTTTCTCTCCATTGTGTTACCTCTTGTCCACTCAACAGCTTATCTGGCCTTTTCAACAATTACGTATTTGCTGAAAGTTTTTCAGAGCTCCTGGCTGAAAACGGGGAGTGATGCTGCAGGAAATACAATGTATAAATCCTGAAGGACGGTATCTTTTGTAGGTCTAGAAGAATAAGCTGAAGTTGCTATTAAGTTCATCAAAGCAGCCAGTACCTTAGAGACCTCATGCCCCTGTATCACCTGCAGAGAGTCAAGCCCCACTTGTGGTATGTTAGACCTCCCAAGGCAGTGTGATGTTGCTGCTCCCTTTCAGCTTGCAGGAAGCAGCACAAAGCACTTGAAAAACCATCCTGGAACTGCCATGGAGGTTCGGAAGTCGCTGGCTTTTCAGCTGGTGGCTGTAGTTTGAGGGTCTTATGACTAAGCCTTAACTTCAGGTTTAAGAGCCTTCACCCTTCCAAAGGCTGATCAATGTCTGAATCTTCCTCTACAGAAACCCTGGAGGTGTGTAACATACGTAAGGTTGTATAAAAAGCTCCATGTGGCCATGCAGTTGGTTTCAATGTCATTTTCCACCCAAGCCTTTGTGCAGCATTATCTGGCAAAGACAAACTGTCTTCTCTGGTCCAAAAATGACTTTGAAACTGCTATAGGAAAGTCAGTTCTTAAGTCAGTCAGACAAGGAATGCCCTGGAGTTATGACAGCTCACTAGAGTAAATAAGATACCTTTCTGGCAAGCAAATACCCGTCTTGCAAAATCTGCCATCAGCATATGTCAGTATCTCAGTATTTAATGACACCTTTGAATGACAAAGATCATAGAAGAAAGAAAAAAAAACCCACCCAAACTAAACCCCCAACCCTAGATAAAAACCCAACAACAAAGAACCACCTAAAACAAAACCAACCACAGGGAAAGATTTTCCCCTTGCTTTTCAAAGAGATTATTGTGAATAAAAATACAATGTGGTGATTATGCAGACACTTGGCAGAGACAACAGCTAGTGTTTGTGTAGGAAAACAGCAATAAGTATACAGTTTTAGTTAATCTCAAAGAGACAGAATCTTTCACCCTTTTTTCAGTGACTTTGAAGTCTCTTTTGGCTTTGCCATGTTTAACGAATATTTTTGTTTCAGTGATCTGCTCTATTTGGAATTTCATTTCAGTTTTAAAACTAACTTTTGAGCTTTCAGTCCCCCCTTCCTGGCAGCAAGAGCTGTTTTGCTTTCTGATTTGACGGCTTTTCTTTGTCTTACTGTTGCAGTATTCCACCCCCTCCGCCCCAGCTTTTAATCATGACAAATCTTCTAAATGCAGACAACTTTTTAATCTCATCCAGCATCTTCTGGTTTTCCTGTCTGAGTTAGCCTTTGTGCCAATTTCATCCTACAAGCTGTGATGAGCAGCTGCTCGAAGCACTCCCTGCTGCTGTAGGTGGGCTCTGAGACATGCAGTGCCAGAGCTGAATTCAGTACTAGGAAGCGGCAGGCACAGGATGAGCAGAGACATCCGATTTATTCGCCGATGTATTTTGCTAAGTCAGGCCTAGAAACAAGGATCAGAGCATCATTTGTACTGTGCCAGTGATAACATGATAAAGCAGATGTTCTGATTTCTCCCATGGCTTTAAAGTCTATTTCTCTTTACCAGATATGATTTATTTTTTAAAATTACAAGATAGAACAGAGCAGTTCTAGAAAAACAGGAGCAGCAGAAAATTAAGAAATGTCTCCCTGCGTATTCCTAAAAGGAAAATGATGTGTGTGGGTTTTTCAAACAACAAATGAAATGCAGAATCCAATATCCTGTATGGTTTTGTGACAAGAGTTCTATGTGGGACCAAAATGTTTTTACCTGAAATTTCTGCTTCTCCCTGCCCCAACTGCCTTGGGAGGGCAAGGGCATGGTGATGAAATCAAAGCTGCTAGTAGCATTGACAAGTACCAAATCAGATATTTAGGACAACAAGGTCATCTGCAAAGGAATTTCTTTTTATCCCTCGATGACTGTGTTTCAGAGAGATGCCAAACACTGAATGAGCGGTCCTGTCCCAGTCCATACCCAGCCTTCCTCCCCAGCAGAAGCAAGAGCAAATCTGGACTGAACTCCAGTGCTAATACACTGCAGATACAGTATCACTCAGCTGTAACAAAGTGGTAGATCTTAACCTTCTCAAGTTCCACCGCATAATTATTTTCTTGTTAAAGCTTCATAGAATCGTATAATGATTTTGTTTGGGTTAGAAGGGACCTTAAAGATAATCTAGTTCCAATCCCCCTACAATCTTCCACAAAGAGCAGGTTGCTCAAAGTACCATCCAACCCTGAACACCTCCAGGGATGGGGACAGCCATAGATTTTTTCTGGGCAACCTGTTGCCAATGCCTCACCACCCTCGCAGGGAAGAATTTCTTCTTGATATCTAATCTAAACTGTCCCTCTTTCAGTTTAAAGCCTTTATACCTATTTTATCAGATAACCTGTAACTAGATTACTACATTCTAAGATAAAGTACCTGTCTAGTTGGGCTTTAAATGGATGATTTTCTAATCAGTGGCGTCTCAGTTTATCCACATTCTTCACTTTCATAGCCTTATATGTCATAGTTTGGTGACCCTTCTTCCATAATAACCCACTGAATGGGGAATTGTGGAGGAGCATTATGGCCTGTAGCCACTTATTACATAAGATGTAAAATTCCCAAAGTCTGGCTTATCCCCAATGTAATTCTGTCAGTTTCAGTGGTTTGTGCCAGGAGTGTTTGGTTTTGAAACTGAATGCACAAAAGAAAAGCTGTAATTTGCAATCTCTGGCAAACAGTAAAAGATGTGGGCCCTATATTAAGATAGCTAATAGATACTTGGATTTTGGTCAATGGGCAGTATTTAAGAGGGAAGCGATTAAACTGTTAATGTAAACGGAGGGAGGGGGATTAAGAGAGGTAGCTTTTTGTACGCAGCTTTTGGAAACTGACGCTGCAAGGCTGCTGTTTCTCACACACATTGTATAAGCGCCAGGTTTCCTATCCAAAGGCTTTCCCTGATCTTAAGTGGTTACGGCTGTTCGGGGGTATAACTGAGCAGCCCCAACCAGCCACTGCGGAGCAGCGATCCCCGCCCGGCCGGTGCGCGGGGCTGGGCACGGTACGGCGCTCCCGGCGCGGAGCGGCGGCCGAAGCGCCGACACTCGCGGAGCCGGTCCCGGGGGGCGCAGGGACAGAGCCGGTCCCGGGGGGCGCAGACACAGAGCCGGTCCCGGGGGGCGCAGGGTCGGAGCCGGTCCCGGGGGGCGCAGAGACAGAGCCGGTCCCGGGGGGCGCAGGGTCGGAGCCGGTCCCGGGGTGTGCAGACACAGAGCCGGTCCCGGGGGGCGCAGGGACAGAGCCGGTCCCGGGGGGCGCAGGGACAGAGCCGGTCCCCTCGAGGGGCGC